>JANHGB010052287.1:13210-54872 GCA_026283785.1 Coracopsis vasa | reverse complement strand
GGCCAGGTTGGATGGGGCTTGGAGCAACCTGGTCTAGTGGAAGGTGTCCCTGCTCATGGCAGGGGGGTTGGAACTGGGGGAGCTTTAAGATCTCTTCCAACCCAAACCATTCTATGATTCTGTGGAAATTAAGCATTTCTGAAGGCTATGGTGGTCAGCTGACCCTGGTACTTATTCACTGGATCCCATTCTCAGCATTGGTGATCTTTTAGGTAGTACCTTAAACATTGCTGGAAGTCAGTGTTGGCTGTTTATCCTTGATGGTTACTGATGGCTCAGAAGATGTTAAAATGAGAGGTTCACCAATTAAGAAGCAGTATCACAAACTTGGTGCTTGTGGGCTTTCAGTACATTTTGTTATGTTCAAAGTTTTGTAACTTATTCTTCACTTCTGAATGCCATACCTCTGCTCCTCCCCTTCTTGGTGGGGTATAGTAGTAGTTTAATAATAATGGGGGGATAATGGCATAGATTCTATGGTTTAACCCTAGTATAGTTATGGAGCTGTTTCTGTAACTTTTACCTGAACACTAGGTTGTCTCTGCACCTATGATCACACACATGACTGGGCACCTATTCACTAATAAAATGGTGGCAAGTAGAGAGCAGTGAGTGCAGCATTTTTAATTCATGCTGGTTTCTGGTTGTCAAAGGGTAAGTGAGCATGAGATGAAAGCCAATGCCGTGTCTATTTTAAGTTCATGTCTTTATATTGCTCCTCAAAAGAGAATGATCCTACTGACACATTTTTGGGTTTCACCCTGCTCTTGCAGTTACCATTCAAGTTCCTGTGTTTATTCAAAGTCAGTATATAGTGCAATAGACATTTTTGTGGGGTTATATGGGCTTTAGTTTTTTTCTTTATCAGAACACAAAGTTCAGAGAACTGAATGACTAAAAATAAATTTGTCTGTCCTATAAAAAGTCACACATAAAATACCAGCTCCTGACTTGACCTCTCAATGAGCTATAACTGTAATCAGAATGAGGTGCTGTAGTCTTGCAGTGGTAGTAGTAAATACAAAATTACGTATGTGTGCACACTGTTATCATGGGCAAGTGGATAATTCATGCATGTAATACTCAGTATATGAGGCTCCCCAATGGTGTGTAATCATTTCTGCACACAGTTTTCTGTGTGTTGCTGCTTGTGTGCACCAGTGCCCCGGATGGCACTGAAGGATGCACTAAGTCATGCAGGCGCAACCACCGTAGATTCATGTCTCTCTGGGAAGTACCCCATGAGCCACTCCTGAAGACAAATGTACAGGTGCTCTCTATGTGCTGGGGTAGCCTACTGATCCCATAACTAAAAAACAGAAAGAAAACACAATGTACATTATGATAAGCTCCAGGGTAGCAATCCATTGTGGTTTAGAGGAAAATGAAAGATAGATTTTTTTTGTTTTGTTTGGCTTTTGAAGCTTTAGTCTTTCATTAATGATTTCTTTGATTTCTGTAGTTGTACACTGTCAGAGACTGTAGGATAGTTTATCTCCTGCTATCCATTTTGCCCTGTGTAAGTCTATTCAGAATTGCCTATAAGGGTCAGCGCTGATCTGTCTAACTTCCATGCCAGGCAAATAATCAGATATAATTGCACTGAAATCAATGAATATACACTGACACGAAACTGTGAGAAGAAAATCAGCCTCATAGTGTTTTATATTTGTATAGCTGAAAGCCAAAAATAGCTGTCATAAACACAACGTGTCCTTTCAGAAGAAATAGTCAATGCCTATCTTACAGTTGTCCAGAAAGTTTCTTCTATTTCAGCAGCTTTGGGTTAGGAAATTGAAGGCAGCAATCTTGGAATGAGAACAGATCTGGAGAAACTTTTTGTTCCAGTAACTAATCTCCTTCTCCTTAATTCTGTGCTGTTAATCTTAGCGTGCACATACCCACACTATTAACATTTGGCAAGGACTGTTTTTCTTAAACAGGGACCCTTAAGTGTGTTGCCAAATACACAGGGTTAATTCTAATGACTGTGTTTTAAACAGCTGCTCTTTAATTATATATGTTCCTGTCCTAAGCGTAACAGCAAAATGTAAGTGGTATGGAATGTTACATTCCAATTAGTTTTGACGTGCAAATGGGAATTATAGTTGATGGGTAAGCCTGACATGTACTGCATGACTTGTCATGTTTTTCCTGGAGAGAGGGGAGTCTTGGAACTGAGTCACCAATGAAGAACATGGAGCCCCGCAGGCACAGAACTGGTGCAATGGAGTGATGAGTCAGACCTTTTATCTTCAAATTTGGTATTACGTGGTATTCATGCATGGGGTGCATTGCTCTCATTGTGTACCTAGGCAAGTAGCTAGCACAGAAAAACAGTCCTCTGACTCTGGGACACATTTTCTTGGCAGAGGTGGTCCTGCTTCTATTGAGATGAAAGGCTGTTGGTTAAGATTGTGTAGGAAATGATGGTGTATTAGCTTGCTGATCAAATCAGGTCTGCCAGGCAATATGCATTCATTTCTTATATTGTTTCAAATCCAATAGTAGTATGACACATTACTTATATTTTCACTTCCCGCATTGTAGATTTGTACCGGCTTTTTCAGACTTCTGAAACCAGATAGAGTAGAGGAGGAAGAGCAGTGTTCATATGCCCCAATATGTGTGTAAGCTGTATATCTTTCAGGAGTGTTGCTGTGGAATGACAGTATTGTTTCTGATTCCAGAGGAAGTTGATGTTATTGATAAGCTAATGAAAATAGTTGAAATTTTTTAGAGGTGGTAGCCTCAAAAATATGTTAAACAGTGAGAGTGAAGATGCCTCATTCAGCTGTTTCCAGAAACAAAACAAAGCCTTACATCAGAGATGTCTTCACTTAGTCACTTAGTCTGAACTTCCTTGAATAGCGATCATTAATAACACCACATCTTCTCAAGCTCACAGAGCATGAAAATTCCTTGATTTATAATCATTTGGGAGCAGATGCTCAAAATTGTGTCCACTTGCACAAACAGCACAAGAATGACACTTCTGCTGAAAATGGGGGGGGCACGTACAGGGGTCAATTGTGTGTGTAGCAATTGGAATGGCCCAGAAGAGTGTAATGCAACAGCTCGCTATCCTACATTGTTAGAGAAGCTACTAAAGGGACTGTGTTTGAAAAAACATGAGGTTTTTATCTGAAAGTTTTAGCAGAAGGTTATTGATCTGTATATTTTAAAATCTTGTGAATTGTAAAAAGTCACCATTTGGTGATCACCACAGATATTACTGTTGGTTGGGGAAGGTGGGGGGGTGTTAATGGTCTTGCAAAAAAAGCTTCTGTCTTCTCACATTGCCTTAAATTGGGAAACCTACAATGAAGACACATTGGAAGTGCAGGAAAGATGTGCCAATTTAGGTCTAAATCATTCCAATTCCAATTAAAGTGTAAATGATTTTATTTGTTTTTAAGTTAGATACACCTGTTGTATTCCCTAGATGTCTAGATACCTAGAATGTCACATGTGAAGAAATCAACACAGGCAGGGTTTAGCAGTTGTGGCAACTGAAATGAAATGCCAAACCACTTGGAGGAACTTGGAAATTTCAGTGGTCTTTGTGTCCTGGTGTGGAGATCCACAAACCTGAGACTAGTTGCACTGATGAAGAAAGTGATACCAGAACTGGAAATCTCCAGAGAAGCCCATCTCAGCTCTAGAGAGATGGATATCCAAGAAAAGCTTTCAAGTACTACCTCTCGTTTGGATTTAGTTACCACGGAATTGGAATGCCGGGAAGTCATGAGGTGATATCATGCTCCCTGGAAATCAATATTATTTTGCTGCTGACTTCAGTAGAGCCAGGGTTTTGCCCTGCTGCTTATTAAGGTAAGCAGGACTGAAATGTATGGGGCTAAATCTTTCTTTCATTTGTGATGACATAAATCCAGTCCTAGTGTATTTTCATCCTAACAGTGAAGAGAGAAAGAGATCACAACTGTATCAGCTGTCCATGGCATATCCACAACTGCTGCTAGAGCATACAATTATTTTATGCTCTTCCTGTATGCTATGCAAAACCTTTACCATTAAATGTGTGACATCATCTTCTCCTCCTGTAACCGCTATATTTATCATGGGTATGTGAGAAGTTAACACTGACAGTTCACATACCTGTGCATATGCCACAAGGATCCAGAGGGAAATTCTGAGTTGTATCTTTTATTGTACAGAGGCTGCATTTGTATGAGGATACTCTGTATAAGCAGAATAGCCTGCAAAGGGAAATACAGAGATTTTTGTAACTGTTCAAAAGAGATTACAACTTAAAAGAATTCCATCCTATAATGTACAAAGTACAAAAATAAAGGCTCTTTTCAGTTAAATCCTCTACCAGATTGATGTCAAGAAGCAATGCAATATCTCAAATGATTTGGGCTATTTTAATCTTCTTAGCTAGAAGAGATGTCAGAAGAGCCAGGGGTGGAGATCTACAAAAATGCACTAGAAGATTCATGTGGAATTTCCTCATGCGGTGGTCTGGATGCCTCTGCTTATTTTGCTTAAAATAAAATTCAAACTTCAGAAGCATACTTGATTTTCTTTTCTCTTGGCGCTGACAAGCTCTGCTTTCTCTTTGCTGTCTAAAGATGTAACAGCAATTAAGATGTAGTGTGCCAGCGATGTCTATAAACTGCTTTGTGATGTAAGAATCATTACGTAAGATTTTTTTCTGACATGAAGAAAATTAACGGGAGCAAAGAAGTCTTTTGGTGTTGTTTGCAGCTTTTCGACAGCTTAGCTGGAATTTCCTCCTGATGCTGCCTCCTTGTGCAGCGGGTATGAGTGGAGGCTTGTTTAACTGATGACACTCCTCTATAGTGAAATTTGACCATGTTGTTTTAAATAAAAGCCTGATAAAATTTTGCCCTTAGGCCTTACAGGTGAATAGATCTGTTTGAACAGGGAGACCATGTTGAACTGTTCATCTTGGTTTGTGCAGGAAGGTGGAACTGTGTTTGTACCATGGCACCAGGTAGGATGGATGAGCTGGTTCCATCCAGGAGGAGGAGCCAATTGAGAGGTCCCAAAGCAGAGTCCAGGTGACTGAAGGAAAAGAAGAAGATAATACAACCTTTTCTGAAATGTGATTATTACCATTAAAGGATTAAAAGCCCAAAGTAAGCTGTGACCCTCCTCTTTCTTCAAGTGATAAAGATGAAACATAGTGCAAGTAGAAAAGTAAAGATCAGCTTTAATCAGAAATGGAAGAGGGAGCAGTGTATGTGTATGGCCTTCCTGGGAAGGTTTGAGCTGAACTGGAAGATCTGAGGCACATTTTTCTGATCTTGACACTTGATTCCTGGGCAGTCGTAATTACTTGCCAAGCCTGCACATGTGTGAAAGGAGCTGCCTTTTGCAGGCCATTTGTATATGCCTTTATGCCTCCCAGAGTTGCCCTGCTATTTATGTGTACTGAGTTTTCTCACAATTGCCGTGTTGTACTTGATTGGTGCCAGAGTTAAAGTTAAATGGTGGCTGGCCTGCACTTAGCCACAGCAGCATTGTCCAGTGTTAATCACTGCCACAAAGTGGATCTTGATGGCAGTCTGAAGTACCAGTCAGCTCTACTCTTTTCTTTCCTCTTTGAAATCTTCTTTGCTTTGGTATGTGTGCCAATGAGCATGGTCATGTGGTATGCAACACAAACTTGAGTTGTGCTGGGAGGCTTGCTTCCCTGGAGAAAGAAGGGCTCTTGGCTGCCCACCAAAGCCCATCATGGCTTGACAGTTATGCCTTAGTGGAATGGACCGACCAACTTCTCAGTGGGCAGAGTGCCAGCCTAGCAGATGGGCCTGAATGTGGGCAGCCAGCAAAACACATACATACGTGTAGATGTAGATAGTTGTACGTATGAGCATAATAAATGGGGGTCTTTGCAATTTGAGAAAAAGTTGCTGAAGCGAAAGGTTGAGTACTAAAGCAATGAGCCTGAAGGGAAACTTCTCTGGGGGAGGGAGCATGTCAGAGTGCTCAGAGGCAGGATCTGTGGTTTCCTTGTTGCTCTCTGCTTGCAGTTTTGCAGATTATATAATAAACAAAGGAGGCTATTTAGTCTTTTGAATCCAGGCACTCTTGTTACTATAACTGGGAATGTGGAAAATGACGCTTTACTGTAGTGAATCCCCTTACAAACCACTTGAAGCTTCCTACCAGCTCAGATTCTACCAACACATTTACCGGTACAGCTTGAGATCAATGGAAATCTCTGCATGCCACCCTTTTAGTTTTGAATTACATTTTTAAATATGAGATACTTCACTGAGCAAGAGTTACATGGAAATCAGTTACCAGGATGGAACAGAACAAAACTTTCTTTGTAGGTCGTATCTTCCAAAATATGTGTGTAGTTACATAGTGAGTAAATGATAAGCCCTTTCCATGAATGGCAGTCAGCTAACACATGCATGCAGGCCATACAATAACTGATAATTAAACACTTGTAGGCCTTTTGAAGACCTAACCCTCAGTTGCATTGTTACAGAAGGGACATAGAAAAGCTGGGTGACTTGAACTTGTCTTCAGAGGGGTTTGGTTGAAGAAGCCCATTTCTCTTGAGCCCATTTCCCTAATTTTATCAGTGTATTGCTGGAGAATTGCCTGGCCTTGCTGTCTCAGAGCACACAGGTATCTTGCTTGAAGGTCCAGTTCTTTACTGGGAGAGAGCACTAGTGGATTGCAGGATGAAAAGCATCCCATACCCAGCTGGAAATTGCCTCAGGCTCCTCTTAAAATTCTGGAAGGTCTGTGGACAGAGTTTTCCCTAAGCTGATAGGGCAAACCGTGAATCTCTGATTTTTGGCAAGATCTGTAATGAGCTCTGGACACCCTCAGTATAAAAGTACAGACTTAGGTTTCTAGGACCCTGAAGTTAGATTTGCAGGAATTATCAGGATAAGAAAAATCTTTTCTCAAATCCTAGAAATAAATTGTATTTACCCAATCCAATGTAATCCCTTTACGCTTAACCTGAAGACATGGCAGTTGTCTGTGTGACTCCCAGATTGAGTGCTGTGGTTGCTGGCTTCTAAGTGCACAGAGGAATTTTACAAGTCAGCACGTTAAATGTGCTAGCAGGCCTAGGGAATATGTTTTGTCTTTAAGAATAGGACCAGGACTTTGGTATGGGCTGACCTACCTGGCCAAAATCAGTACAGTGAAAGAACTGTTTTGAAGAGGTGAAATAATGAAGCAATTTGTAAGGGCTCAGATTTCAAAGACAATTAAAAACTCCTGTAGGTTTCAGGGGCAAGTATTTGCTCCTGTAATGGAAATGACAACAGTATGACTAGTGAATTCTGAATGGAATGGAAAGATGTATTCTGGTCTGAGTATAATGTGTGATGTACGCACACTTTTATTAAGATTTTATTATTCTTTTAGCCTTTCAGATGTGTTTACCATGTGACTCTGCTTCTTAAATAATAACCAGAACAAGCAGTTTAATGGTGGTGTGCACGAATTAATGGAAAGTATAGACATATAAATCCCCTGTGCAGGAATACTGCAAGTTTTGACTCATTTAATGCCTGTCTCCTTAGCCCACATCTGCCATTCCCCTTTGTGCAGGCAAGGGGGAGCATAGCTCTTAAATCTCAAGCGGTTTTTATCAGTTTTCTTATCACCTGCATTCAGTTGCTTCTGGTGGGACAATTAGAAAAACACAGGTGCAGTGCTCCAAAGGGCTGGGAGAGGGCAAAGGGAAAAGAAAGCAGGATGGAGAAGGAGGGTTGTTAAAAGGGGAAAATGGGGTGGAGAAAAATGGTATGTGTAAGGAGAAGGAAAACAATGCAAAAGGGAAGGATAGAGAGAAAGAAGAAGGAAAAAACCTGAAACCAGTCGAAGGAGGGAGAAGAAATGGGGGAGAAAACCCCACAACATCAGACGAGGACTGTACTGTGCTAATGAAAATTAGTACATGCTCCAGCTAAGTTCCTTTTCTCTTAACGTGACAGAGCACGACTCATCTTGCAAAAGGCTGCTCTGGGGAAAGGGTCCCATTTGACCTTACAGGGCTACTTGCATGAGGAGCCGGCTCAAGAAGATCTTTACGGGGTGAAGACCACTGTTAGCAGTGGTTGCCGAGTCTGTTGAGGTGGCAATATACTTGTCCTCCACTAGTTACTGGCACTGAAAGGAGCAATGTGAGTCGCTGTATGTTTTAAGCCTGTAGACAGGTGCATTGGAAGTTGAACTGCATCGTACCATGCTCTGTATATAACCTTCTGCAGAGCAAGGTGATACATACTGTCAAATACTGTAATACTAGAGGTATTACTTTAGTAGTCCCTGTTTCTCCAGACAGATACAGAAGATTCAAAAGCAGTCAGTGTTCATGAGCACTGCATCCGTATACCCTAAAAGGCACTTTGCTAATTTTTGCTTCCTGACCTCTGTTTATCTAGTCAGATTAAGGCCAAAATTGTTATGGACAACAGCATGAAACTTTTGCACAGAAAAGATAAATGATAGCTGTTGTACAAGATTAGTAACTTAAAATGCAGCTACTTTAGTACACTTGCACCAAGATTAGCCAGTCATCCTTCTTAGGCAGAAGATCAGGTAGAATGCCTTCGTGTTTTGGTGAGGGGTATATTTCATTTGTCCCATTGTAATGCTCTGCCATATTTCCACAGGGAAAGCTACATTTCTGACACACTAGGAGACCCATATTATTATTGCTATTTGCATTTGCACTTAAATATTACCTATCTTACTATTAAAAATGAGCTAGCAGAAAGATAATTATTCCTTCATAATTTGTGACTTTTTTCCCCCTTCAACACATGAAGGCATGTAGCAGGGCATTATAAAACTCTCTTGATTTGTTGTAGGCAGTCAGACTTGTGATGGTGTGCTTGACTATCAGAACAAACCACCATGACTTCTTTACCATAAGCTCTGTTCCGAATAATTAATGTAGTGTTAGTGGGCTTACTGAAGCAGTAGGCTATATTACAGTGACTGCAAAGCATGGAAACCTACTGTGTCTTTCTGTCATAAAAAGGCCCTGCTTGTGCTGTAGATCCTATGAAGAATTTGTAGAGATACTTTAAAGGATAAAGCACTGTATAAAATCCTAAAGTTCAAAGAGAAAATACCGCTCACGATAAAAAAGGGAGCTTAGCCCAGCAGCAGCTTAACCATATATGACAGATCTAGTGCTAAGTCCTGCACCACCAATGCAAATGCCTCTAGATTTCACCAAGTAGCCAGATGGAAGGACTAGAAGAAAGGCTTTGAGGATACTGACCTTGGTGGGGGGGCAGAGAGAAAGGGAATGTGCTTCCCGATAAATGACTGCGATTCTCTGGGCAGGATATGAACAGGGAAGGTTTAATACATGTACAGCTAGATCTGTCTTGCATTTCCCATGAAAACTACTTTTAAAGGCATTAATATGTATTTGTCTGTATTTCTGTGCGGGATTATGCCATAAATAAAATTGGGAACTATGCAAGTTGTCAACTCTGTTATTCTAACATGAGGATAGATTACACCAGGCCTGAACAATGCTATTGAGGGCTGAGACTTAGAAGAATCATTAGCTGTGTCCTCCTTCCTGTGCCATATGATGACATGAACTTTGAATCAAAATTGATCACCTTCAGGCCTTGAGAGTAATCAGAATTGCAGTAAAAAGGCTGGTTTAGAGGTGACAACTCCTTCTAGGTAGTTCTGTGTGACCTTTAATCATCTCTGTGTGTGTCCTGGACCCAACTATTTTCTTGTCTTGCCAGCTCCCCACAGAAACATCTTGTAGAATAGTCAACTCAGCCATGCCTCATGCTGCCTCCTTCCTCCCTCTCTCTCTGCATCCCCAGTGCAGAGCTGCTGTTGTGTGCACTCTGCTCTACAAGCCCAAGCATCTTCTCTTCCATTCTGCCAGTGGTGCTTGGACTTAACCAGCTCTGCCTTATCTCAGCCACTGCTGCACGTTGACCATGGATGGCATGTGAGCATGCAAATTATCTCAGTAATTTATTTGCACTAGTTGTCACACAGAGCAACACAAACGTTAGTGGCTTTGGCAGGCTGCTGTTGCTGTAGGAGATGGGCAGGGACAGCTTATACGAGTGCCCAAGGAAAGGAAGGAAACAATATTTTAGCAGCTGTGTTGATACCAGGTGCTGTTTCAGGCTTCTTACCCAGTGCTCACAGTCTTTGTTTCAAGTAGTGGGAACATTTGTAAGGTAGAAAGTTCTGTTGATTCCAGCAGACCTTAATATTAAATAAGATGAATATGGTCACATAGCAGTAAGCACAGCCCTAGGAAAGTATGTATGAGATTGCTGTCACTGCTAAGAGGTGTATGCTTGTTGGAGGCCATGTTGTGGCTTTTTTGCCCTTACAAGCATAGCAATGGTTTATCTTGCTTTTGTTTATTTGTAGGAAAAGGAAGAAAGATGGAGCTGCATCTCTGTTCTGAAGCTAAAGTATAGATTAAAGGTACTCTTTCTCCCCCTTCCCCCACCCCAGCTTTGGTTTTTAGGAGACTGCAGCAATGTATTCTAAGCAGTCACAGAAGCTTTAATGACAGCTGTTTTGCTTGAAAGCCTGTATCTGTCAGTGTCTGTAACATGATTTGATGTAATCCTTTGGATTTCCTTATGTTTAAAAAAGCTGCAGAGTCTTCTTCGCCTACCAAACCACATTTAACAGTTGAAATTTTAGCAGGGAATATTTAAAAAATCTACCATCTCTGATGATCGTACTGTTTACGTTTTTTAATACATCTTTTACCTTAGTCTGAATGACCAGCTAAGGACATGACTTAGGAAATATGGGAGTTTGGGAAAAAACCCCTCACAAATAAAGTAGCACTAGCAGAAATCTTAGTAGTCCCATATCCCTATGCCATTTGCTGCTCAAAAGTGAGAAAAACCATTTAAAAAATGAACTTGTCTTTCATGGCAGTCTTTATGCCTATGAGTCAATCTCATCTTACTCGTCTGTTGAGAAGATTTGTCCTTGAAACCTAGATTTCCCTTACATACACTGACATGTGTTTGGAAGACCTTGAAATTACACAATGGGAGGAGAGCTGAAAACTGTTGCCAAATCTCCTAGATGGTAATGGTTATCCAGAGCTGACCAGAAGCTTTAATTTCATGCACTATGGTACTGCAGATTGTGGTGTGCAGGCAGTCGAAACTGTGTGTGTGGCTGCCCCTTTGGCCAGGTTGAGTAAATGCAGGTTCACTTCAGGGGGCAGGATGTGGGTGTATGGTTCCCTCAGCAGATGGGCTCTCACTTCCTCTTCCCTCCTGTTTTGTTTGCCCAAAACACTTCACTTTTTCTCAGACAGTAATAATTGCAGGGGGAAGGTATGAACTGATGCAGTGGGTCCTATGCCATGCTGCCTTGCTCAGAATGCAAAGGAAGACAGTGGGAATATAAGACCTGATTTTAGCACTCCTGAGTTAGCTGTTTGAAACCAGCTAAGTCCAGGACGCTTGAATTTTATACTGTTTTTTTCCAGGTGACTCTCTATGGCCCTGCCTAACAGAAAAAGTGATGGTCTTCCCATTGGTATTATGATTTACATCTCAATTTGTTAATACCAACATGCTATCTTTGGTGAGCTACAAACTTATTTGATCAAATCCAGTTACCCAAAATTGCCAGCATCCAGTTGGAGGACACTCATGGGGCTTTGGGCAGGGGGAAAAGGGTGTTTATTTGTTCATTTTGGTATTTTTCCTTTCCTTGCTTTTCATCAACTTCTTTACACTGAAAAGACAACAAAGCTTGCATATTGTTGTAGTTAGCTCCTCATGCATCTGTTTTCATTTAAGGGTTGCATTTAAGAATACTGGGGCCAATCTACATTTTTCTGGTAGTCTTCAAATGCAGCAATTAAGAAGGATTTATTGCTTTGTTTGCAAAGCCCCACACCAAAAGAAGAGGTGTTTGTGTTTTCACTCCTTGTCTTTGGCAGCCTCACAGCAGTGAAGCTTCCTGGGCCTCTTGCTGTCTGCTTGGCTAAGTCCAATGAATCTTTTGGTAGCAAGGGGTAAAAAATTCATTAAGGATATATTTGCATTTTATGCTTTACCTCATACTTCTCCTTGTGTTTGGGTAGAACACAGCAGCAATTGGAGCATAATTTATGTAATGTTCTTTAATGTTGTTAACACGTTTAAGTTGAAGCTCCAGCATACACTCATACATCCTTGAGTATCAAAACATTTGTTAGCTGTGTTATGCGAGCAGTGAGGCTGGAAGCTCAGGCCTTGAGAGGGCCTTTACTACTTCTTTCACAGCTTATTTTTCACCGCTTATTACTCTTTTTCCCCCCCTCCCCTACCTTGCAAGAGCTGAGTGTTTGATGTGACTTTGTTTTGGAAATCGGTAACACGCACTTTCATGCTATTTGTGAATCATCAATGTTATTAGATATTAAGATATTTAGCTGGATTTGGATATATAAGGCTCTGCGCCATGTGGTCCGTGCATCTGTGTTAACTGGCTTTTTAAATATTGCAGGTTTTGTACTTTTTGGTACAAACAGTACAAAATTACTTTTGGCAAATATTCCCAGCAGAAGCACCTACAGCAGTTGCTTCTAGAACTGCAGCATTTATTACTGGTAACTGTACTGGGTTTTTTAATGTTCTATTTTTAAATCTCCCTTTTAAAAAGAAAATAATGGAACAGTTATCAAGAAATGTAGCAAAAAACTACCCCAGTCCAAGAGGTTTTACAGCAAAATACAAAACAGTACAGCTAATCTGTGCCTTCTCATACAAAAGGAGGGTGTAACACACAGTCTAAGCAGTAGATCCTTAGCTCCACAAATTCATACAGCTCCACTGAAGTCACTTGTGAGAGGATCTGCCCTGCCTCTGTGTTCCCTGTGAAGCTATTAATGGTAAAGCACCCAGCATATACTCTGGGGCAGCATCAAACTACACGTGTGAGAGAAATAAATGCCTGAATATATACATACATGTCTGCAAATGTGGGATAACTGGATTTCTTAGCATATTGGGTGCAGAGGGGAGACAGTGATGATGGATGGAAAAAAAAACTCTAAAAAAATGTTAGAAATGAACATCCAAGAGGCTTTTTTGAATTATTTGTGCAGTGTATCACAAAAGCACAACAACAAAGAGAAGGTCAAAATCTTGAGAACATGGATTGCAATGGTCAGAGGCCCTTTCAAATGGTGTGGAATCCACGCCTGCATTAATCCCAAAGTGACTTGTTTCAGTAAGAGAATATATTGAACACCAAGAATTGTTCTGTTCTTAGTGAACTGACTGAGGATGAATGCATTTCCCTCTTGTAATTGAAGACATATAAAGTCAGCCCATTTCTCACTGCAGGGCTTCAAGTCCCAAACAGGTGGGAGTTCATCCGTGGTTTCACTTAACTGACACGTGAATTTGTCTCCTTTGCTATTTAACTACTGCATCCCTGATAACACTATCCACGGTGAAAGTAATGGTTTCCTTTTTTCAGATTTAAATCTATTTAATAGCATTGTCAAATAACAAATGCTTCTGTTGCTGTCAGTACACCTCCTTTTTTTCAACGTAAGCAGGAAGAAATGACATCACAAAAACCTTGGGAACTGGTAGTAGAGCTGACTTCTCATGGCAATCTCTATGCAATCCAAGCGCCACATCAGCCCCTGGTTGCAGAGGGAAGGCTTCTCAAGGCTGAATGATAATAAGTTATGACCTTCCATGTTTGGTACACTTATTTCCTCTGTTATTCTCCTATTTGAGCACTTCAGATGATCAGAAATAACCAGCAAACATTTTGTGCTTGTTTATTTCTAAGTAGTCTTTCGAATTGACAAGGCATGAAATCCTTAGACCAAAGGACAGTATTTTTCAGTAGGTTAAAAATGTCTGAAAGTCAAGAGGCTGAGTATATTTACCTCAGCCATGATTTTACTGCCATAATAAGATTTTTTTGCTTTGCTGCACCAGGACTTTAAGATTATGTTAGCTTATGCTGAGCTAAATCCAATATGGGATTTGGTTGTAAAATATACAAGAAGAGTTTGTGGCTGCAGAAAGTCTCTACAATCCCCTTTCCATGAGAAGATATTAGCGGAGTTGAAAGGAATCCATTGCATAGTGCTGTCACGCAATTCTAGCTAAAGTAGTGGTGACCTTGCTCTTCACACCAATTCAAGTCTTAACTTCACAAGGCTAACTGCAAGGGGGTAACTTCACTGGGCCTCTTCCACATGGCAGTGTTCTTTCCTTGTGGGTATTTTGGTTTCGATTGCTTTACTAAACCTTGTGTTGACCAGAAATACATGAGCTCGATGAGGCATGCTCACCTGCACTTTGTGCTCCTTTGCTCTTTGTGTGTAGCAGCCATAGAAGAGATACCTCCCTTGAGCGCATACAGCCCGTACCAAAGATCACCCACCCATACATCAGGAGCGTCTGAGTAAACCCTTGTGCCCCCCCTCAGAAGGAGCATCCACAATGGCTGGAGCTTAACTACTATCATTTGATGATTCATTTGCAGTGCTTATTTTCTAAAAATTGCATAGCCTGTTCTCAAAAGCAAGGCAAAGAAAAAAGCAGCTGTTATGAAAAGAGAGGAAGAAAAACTCACATACAAAACACAGAGCCTTAAAGAACCAAACCCACATTGTTCGGGTAGGAAAAAAAACGCTCACAATTTGCCGTGTCTTATCTTTGAATAAGATCAGAAATAGAGTTATATTTTTGAGGTACTGTTCATATTTTAGACAATTAATTGCTACAGTTGTGAGCCTAAGAGTGAATGGATTTTAATTCAGTCCTTACTTGCATTTCTTACTTTTGTGGGGTTTCATAGAGTGTAATCCAGGGAATTTTTCCCTGTTGTAAAAAGATGTGCTTTTATATTCAGTACTAGTGGGTTTTAGACATGTAATATTGATACTGAAATAATCACACTGCTTTTTAAGTGTAAGAAGTGTCAGAACTGACCAGTGTAAATTTTACTCTGTTGTATCATTGAATACAAAGATGGACTTTATTGCAGTTCTCTTTCTTCTAGCATAGCTTTTATAAAATTTGGTTCAGAAGGCAGAAAATCAGCTTGAGAAAAAAAAAAGAGAAAAAAAAACGTATTTTCAGTGCTGTGTAATGTTTTGCAGAAAGTATTTGATTTCATAGAATCGTGGAATATTTGGGGTTGGAAAGGACCTTAAGATCATCCAGTTCCAACCCCCCTGCCATGGGCAGGGACACCTCACACTAGACCAGGTTGCCCAAGGCTCTGTCCAGCTTGGTCTTGAACACTGCTAGGCATGAAGCATTTACCACTTCTTTGAGCAGCCCATTCCAGTGCCTCACCACCCTTACAGTAAAGAACTTCTTCCTTACATGTAACCTAAATCTCCCCTGTTTAAGTGTGAACACATTACCCCTTGTCCTTTCTGTGGAAGCAACTTCCCTGTGGAAACAGCTCTTCCCTTTCTGTGGAAACAAATGATCAGCAAAAAACTGGGCGTGAAACTGAAACTTCCCATTCTGAAATTTCATAATGTTTCATTTAAAAATTCATGATTGAATTGAAATATTTTGACATCTCAAAATTCATTGTTTTCTTTCACCTCAGTCTAAACTTTTTGTTCCTGAGCTGCTCCAGCACTTCATCCTGTGTCTCCCAGTATGTCAAGCTGTCCAGTGCAGAGGAACATCTTGCATGGTGTATCACCACTGTGCAACTTCTGTGCCCATTGGGGAGGTTGTATTTACTGCTGAGATGATGTTTTGTCCAAAAGCAGCTCTGTAGGCCAGTCTACAAAGCACCAAAATTAGAAGTCCAGTGAGATTCTCTGCTAGCCCAGAGAGAGGCAGCTTATCCCAAAACAATACCACTCAGTCTGCTTTGAAAGTGATACATATTTTCTGCGTGAATGAAACTTAGCTTTTAATGAAGTACTTTGTTTGGATGTTGCTGATGGAAGATTCTGGTTTTCAGCTCAAGTTAAAGCATTTCAGTGCTAAAACTGCTGTTGTTTGGTTTTGTTCTGCTGACCAGCTCTCTTCTGAGATTCTCTTATTCTTCGATTGCATGGGTTGTAATTGGGAAATAATCTTTGTTGTGAAGCCTTCTTTTTTTGTTAGATGCATTCCCTGTACTTTAATGTAGGGAACTATGGAACCAATGCTCTGTCTTAAAGTAGAAAACACAGGTCAAGGTCAGATGATAAATTTTCTTGTAGACTGATGCAAACATTTATGTTGGAGGTCCTGACCAAGTTGGAGCCCAGAGAAACACAAATTCCCTTCTGTCTGTGTGTATTAAAGGGAATAACCCACAGATGAGTCATGAATGCAGCATTACTAATGACCCTACCCACACCACAGCTGCTGAACCTTTCTGCAAGGCAGAGTGAGCTACAGATCTCCCCCATATGCCAAGAGCATCTCATCAGTATTCCCTGGAGCTGATGGGCTCTGACAGACTTCCAAACCTGGCCCCCACCTAGCTGAGGAGCTTGTGTAGAGCCCCAGAAAAAGACCTATTCCCTGCTCCATGTGTGATATAGCCCACCCACATCCTTTCCTTGGCCTCATCTCCTGTGCGGTAAAATCTCCCAACCCCCTGTAATGGTTGTAGCACTGAATTTACCTTTAAGTCATAAAGCAGCAGCAGAGAATCACACTAAATGAGTGAATGCATGCAAATAAATGTAAACCACAGAGAATGTGGTAATTTCTACAATCTTAATGTTCTGGCTATATGCCTATTAGCTTTACTTTGATGGATGAGCTTTCCTCTGACATAGGATATATATTTTTTAAATGACCTTTGTAAATGCAGTTCATTTAAAAAAGGTAGAAATAGTGCAGTGTTGGTTTAGTCCTTTTGTGGCTCTTCTTGTTAAGCAAGCAGTGTTTCTTCCAGAGCAACACAAAATGTGAGTTGAAAGTAGGGTGAGAGCATTTAAGATCCAAGAAAGGGCATGTAGAAAGATAGGATTAAAGAAAGTTGAAAAGCAAAATTTCAGCTGAAGAAGAAAAGTGATAAATATATTGAAAGCTTTTGATGGCTGCGAAGTTTATAAAAGGGCACTTCATTTCATTTTGGCTTTTGCTTTTAACTGTCACTTTACTACAACCGAGGTTTTGTTTTCATTCTAAAGAACATTTTGGGGAATGGTGTTTTTTCTGCTCTTCACTGTGATCTGCTAAATACATTTGAAAGATTTGCCATGTGAACGTAAGTACTCAGTGTTTTCATTAAATCTAGATTTAATGGATTTTTCTTCGCTAGTTGAGATCTATCATTCTTTTTTCACCTTTGTATTTTGCTTTTCTGGTTTGCTACTATTCTGTCTTCTGGGCCAATGCAAGCTCATGTTTTAAAAGGAAGCTGTTCTCATAAGAATCCTAGCACTTTCCATTTGGGCTGCTGTCTAAGTCCTGTGTTGTTTTGAAGTAGATCTGCAGTCAGAGCTTGCTGTTTGATTTGCTCCCACTCTCCCACTGCTACAAGCTACTCACCTCTCTGAATGGGAGGTATGCGAACCTTTCTGCGAGTTGTCTCTCCAGGGTTGTTCTTGTGGGTATTTGACCTTGCAGATGCTTCTCAGAGGTGCTCAGTCTGCTACTGCATATTTGGAAATATGTTTGGCTTTTGCCAAAACTCATTTGTTGTGTTTGCAGGCTTAAGCAAGCCTTTCAGACTTGCAGTCATTCCTAACATCTTAGTTTCTATGAACACAGGTGCTGTTGCTGGTCTTAAATTTTAAGGAGAGTGGTGATCCTGATTCCAACACAAGCATTGCCAAGTAGAAGGGCTGTTTTTATGCAAGACTCTGTTCCCCTTTTCATTCTCAGTGTCAGCTGTAAGAAAACATGCTGCTTTTGCATTTTAAAAGGCTTTCGGTCCTAGATTATCACCTCAGAGGAATGTTCAGAATGAGAGAGCAACCATGCACCTACTTCATGTTCCTGGTGCTGGAGGCATATGAGTTGCTGGCGAAGACTCTATTCTCCTGAATGGCCAGATCCAAAAGCCTTTGAGCTTAAAATCAAGGAAAGAGGCTCCATGGTAGTGCTCGTAACAGTTCCCAGCCTGCTGAGCTGTGGTTTGGGAGTGACTATGAGGCTTTTCAGGATCTAGGAAGACCAGTTGGTTTAAAATAGTCCTTTGTTGCATTGCTACCATGTTTCGGTGAAAGTTTTAGTGATGAACTGGGGGTATGAATTCAGGAACTTTGGGCTTTAGTCACTTGCTGGCTTCTCCGCAAGGGAGGTAAAGTTCTCTGGCCCTGTTGCAAAACTACCAACCCTCGGAATACTGGACTTTTTATTAACACACGGCTTCTAGATGGTACAGGATTTTTAACTACACCAATGTTATCCTTTATGATACTGCAGAAAACTTTGGAAATAAAGTATATTAAAAAAACCCAACAAACCAAACCCAATATAAAAGTTAAAACCCACAATTTTTGAGCCAGTACTGTGATTTCAGATTTCAGGGTGCTTTGTGTTGATATTCTCCTTTTTCTTTGGAAAATAAAATTAGTGTCAAACACATCTTTTATCTGGAATTAGATCAGGCACCAAACAAGCTCATCTGGAACATTTCAGTTCTGCTATACCACAGACCTATTTGAAGTCTAGGGCTTAATAAAGTAATTTTTACCACTTAGGAATAGCAGTTTAGATTAGAGTTGCATATGTAGCAGTATCCCTTAATTTGAATTAATTGATTCCAGGAACTGAAAGTCAAATGCATGAATCTATTTTATGAGGAAAGATAATGGATTTTCAGCTGGTGTAAAGGAGATATGAGCCAACTTACATCAGCATAAGCTTATTTTTCATACTTTGTTGAGGAAATTCCTGTATGATTTTATTCCTTCCTTCTCTAGCTTGTGTATTTGAAAATGGAAATCATGTTGGTTTTTTAGCATCATTGGATATTCACATCTAAAACCAAAAAGTAATCATATTTTAGAAGGCAAGTGAAAAATCACTGCTGTCTCTTCCTTGTGAGCTGTGTTGTGAATAGAATGGTTTGCATTGCAGAGAATTATGATGTGTAAGTGTGTCTGTTACTAAAGAAAGAAAAGCTGTAAACAGGCTCAGTCAACTGCTGTGCTGCGTTTCATTCTGCCTTTGTCTTTTGCTCCCACAGCAGGAGGAAGGTATTTCTAATTAATGACATTCTTCAGTATTTGACGAAATATGACTCTGCTGTGACTTCCAGACTTCACTGAGGATGGTTTAGGAGTCAGGGAACAGCGAGAGCTGCATGCATGGTCAGAGCAGTGTGGAAAAGTTTCCACTAAGCTTGACCCGTATCACTGCTACCCATCTATCATTATTCACAAACATGAGTTAAGAATACAACTTAGATATTGACAGGGTATTCTAACAGAGGATTTTGATTTTTTTAAATATTTTTTTAATTCCTTTTGAAAATCCTTTTAAGAACTAAAAACCATCATTATCCTTTCAACTGTACTTATTTATAATAATTAGAATAGTAGAAATATATACTTGAAGAATAGATGTGAGTAGGACAATCAATCTGTGGCAGCACTAACTTTATGCAAAGAGCCATGATACGCAGTACAGTGGAAATCTTGCTCTGTGTGAGGTTTAGTGTTTTTAGCCACCCCTGGCTCAGAGCCTGGGATAAACACCTTGATCTTTTTGGGCAGGTAAAGTGGAGCTGAGAAATGGTTTTTCTGAGACCTTTTCGGTGAAAACCTAATACCAGATTGTTTCTGCTGATTTCATTAGAGGTGCTGGCAACTGGATTGCTATTGATTGCCTTTTAAATCTGATTCTGCATTTTAAAAAGTTCTAAAAGAAAAATGACAGTGATATACGTGTACCTTAGTAGCCCTCTGTCAGATGTGAAAGAAACTGCAGTTTATCAATGACCTGTTAATGGGAGAGAAGCCAATGACTGCTCACAACCTGAAGGCCCTGATCCTACAACCTCTTAAGGGTTGTATGTCCTTATTAATGTAAGTAACTGCACTGGACATCATGGGATTACTTATGTTGATAAAACGAAGTGACTTAGAATGATCCTTCAGTCAGTACCTTGGAAGCTGTTCGTGTAGGACGAAGCTGTGATCAGATAATCAAAATCAGAAATACAAGTATGAGAAAAGTACTAGTGCTCTTCACACTGAAAGTTTCCCTGTGCTTTCCAGCTCACAATAGCAAAACATGTTAATAATGTAGAAGTAACTCAGTTTGTGGTGTTAATCATTGCAAATTGTTTTGCCCCTTTTGTGGCCAGCTCATGTGGCTGGCTGAAGTCAGGCGGTTATGCCGCTTAGGTCAGGCAGAGTTTTCACTCATTTCCACCAATTCTGTATTTTCTCTTTGCTTTACGTAGGCCTGACTTTTTTAAGTAATATTGGTGATACATGTGACATTTCGTTATCTTCTTTAGCATGCTGATTGCATCAGACACAGTCCTAGGAGATACAGAAACATCTTCAGATCCTGTTATGGCAAAGGAATTAAAGGGGTGTTTAGATAATGTAAAGGTACTCAGCATCTTGCATGAACAGGTAAGTTACCCTGACAACGCTTGTATGTACAGCAGAAGTCCGCAGCTCAACTGAAGGTGGCCCTTTAGGAACTCAACCAGCTGGTGTGACAGCCTCTAATGATCACACCTTGTCATCCTCACCCTCCTTTTCACCCACTCTACGCCACCCTGTCTTCCCACTCATTTCTCCTTCAGGACTGCCTTATGGATTTGATCACCAGATCAGCATCCCAGGTTCCCTGTGCTGTAGGAAAACAACAAAAACACTCTTCAGCAGTTGCTGCATCAGCCATAGCTTTTCTTCTGTGAGAAAGGTTATTCTGAGAGTTTAACAGCCCCCAGTTGGGGGGGATAGGACATTAAGAAGTGTGTTTGTTTTTCTTCATTTGTGTCTTTCCAGATTTTTCCCTTTTGTTTTGCCTTCTGTCTTCCTTTATTTTAACTCTACCCCTTCTTTAGTCACAGTAGTTAGAAAAAAAACCCAAACCAAAACACAAAATACGTTTTGAAGGCAAATATTTTGAAAACTGGAAAAAATAGGAGCAGTTCATACAGCTTTCACTGAAAATTAAAGTATTTTCAGGCAGTAATAATATTTATACTTTAATCGACTGTGCTGTGTGCACATGTTAAAGATGGTCCTTCAGCTTACGCCTCCCAAGGTAGGTAGTTGCACCAAACCTGAACTCTCTAGTCTGTGACTTTTTGTTGTGATTAGGTGAAAGAACCAGATCCACTTTGGCCAGCGCCCTAAGTGAGAAGTAATTGTGTTCTAGTTGTGTTCCAGGGATGGAAGTGTTTGAATTATGAATCTAAGTCCACTGACCAAAATGGTTTGAAGGTCCTCTAATGGATCTTATTACTGATGTTAATAAATGTAATTTTTTTGAGACACATAAATACAGTCATACGATAGTGCTGTTGTAACTCTAATGATGTGTCTGTTCTCTGTTAATCTCAAAATAAATCAATAGCCATTCTATTTTCTTTTTGCTTTCCTGGTGGCAATATGTATTGATTACAGAAAGAGCCAGCTGGGAGATCCTGGTCAAGGTGAATTACTTTTCCAGGCAGTTTTTCTGGCTAAACTACTATCCCCAATTGCACTGTGGTGGATTTCCACCAAAGTCTGCAGAAAAAAAAATGTGAGTAAATAACTTGATGTAGTAGTGATTTTCATGTTATTTCAGTTTGCTTGTGCTGTTATGAGAACACAAGAAGGAAAAGACTATTATTTAGTTACTGTATGCTGGTATGTGTTTTCCTATAAAAAAAATAAAACCAAATTTTGGTGGTTTCTCCTATATTGCTTCCAGAATGATGTCTGTGCATTGCTATCTAGCTGAATTCAGTAACAGGCTTGAATGTATCATTTTCTGATCGTGAATCAGTGACACCCAGACATAGCTAGTCAAGATGGCTGAAAAATAATATCCCATAGGGAGCTTAGACTCATCAGGAAAAGACTGGAAAGGCAAAATAAGCTACCTGCAAGGCAAACAGATTGTTTCCAAAGTGCAGCGAGCAGCACTTGTTGCTCCTCTTCTCCTGAGTGTTAAGCTACTTTCTATCAAAACATCAGGTGATGGACCATCCTCAGCCTGCTCCAATAACAGTATCTTTGACGAAGCATGAGCATACTTCTCCAAAAATAATTTCCTTGAGCATACTTTATCCAAAAATGGTGAAATGCGTGACGTAAAAATACTTGAACTTACTGTCCTACTCTCCCCAATTCCTAGACTGTTTGAGGAGAATTACGGCCTTTGTTTTGCTATGTTGTTTGCAAATTTGTAGTTGAAGGTGGTATTTTACAATAAAAGCAAAATATGCACCACTGTAAGTTCCACTTTCTATGGTCCTTGACAGTAATGCTTTACAGTAGCCTTTACTTTGGACAATCTTGCTTTCCAAAGTAAAATTAAGGCACATCATGTTAAGATTTTTCCTAGATACAGTCTTGTTTATAGTTTAAACTGTTCCTTTTCCCCTCTTTTTGTTTGTAAACTACTGTTAACCCCTGGTAGTGGTCAGTGTTTAACCCCTGGTTTGTACTCTTGAGTAGCATGTCACTGTTAAGGCATAACTCTTGTAATGGCTGAATGTCACGTAGCTGCAATAAAGGGCTTGGATCAAACAGCATGGCCTGGACAGACTAGTTCCAGTAACACTTGCCTTTCTACAGTACTAGAGAAAATACTGAAAAATGGAAGAATGAACTAACAAGCCTATGTTTTTTTCTTTCCTTCAACTTCTATGTGAAAATCTTGAACTCATACTCAAAAGATCAGATGTTTTTCTAAAATACACCTTTGAATAGAAAAGAAATTAAACTTGAGTAAAACATGGTGTAACATGTGACCCCAAATTCTTACCTCTGGTTACACATAAAACACTCGGTTCATAAGTTAGCTCCAGTATATTCTCAGGTAAGGAAGTTCAGTCCTAACAAAGTAAGTGTGCATGCAGTAATGAAACCTGCATTGTCTTTATTGTTTGGGGACAGGGGATTGTAAGTAAAGCATCGTTACATGAAGTCTGTAGAGTTTAGGCAGACACTCTATTAACATGTGTATTTATGGTTTATTGCATATGAATGTTTATAATGTTTGGTTCCTCCAAACATTACCAACTAGTACCATGTGAGAGCCTATCTGTCTGTGTTACCATCCATCCATAGAAACTCCAATGTCAAGCCACAGTTGCACTTGTATGATTCATAGCTGTTAGAAAGAAAGGCTTATTAGTCATCTACTTCAGTGCCCTTCCTATATAAAATTATTCTATATTGTGCTGTACATTTACTACTTTTTTATCGGTCGAAATTTAAATTACTGAAGTAATGGAGCTCTCCCACTGCTATCCTCAAGAAAACATTCCAGAGCATAATAGATCTACTGTCAAGAAGTATACTCATTTCCTGGTATTAATTTTTCCTTTATTAACTTCATTTCAGTATGCTGACTACTGTCTTCTGCGCATTTTCCCATGATTTCACTTCAAAACTTCGGCTTTGCATGCAGCAAACATGTCTTGTTTATTTTCAGCTACTCTATGTGCATGTGAAGGGGTAAAAATTAACCTCTACAAGCTTATAAATTTGGCCTATGTTTAGTAGGAGTAAGGCAATAAAACTGCTAAAATTAATTGGTTCATTTTAGAGTAACACATCTTTGCAAAAGCTCCAAAAGTAATTACAAAAAACAGCTATAAACTTCATGTGAGCTGGAAGTTGATTTCCTAGGCCACTCTTTACAAAGGATGGTTGCACTATCTGAATATAAGCAGGCAGAGTTAAATTAAAGTAAAACCTTGTATAGACTTTGATTTTAGTTGGAGTTTTGTAGTTTATCTAGAAATAGATATCTGGAAATCTGGATATCTGGAGGATTGGTAGGATAATTCATACAGCTGAAGAATTTTGTTTCCCAGTGGAGGTGCACTTCTGTGTGAGCTTGCCTAGGCTGTTTTAGTGCAAACTTTACTTTAAACCAAAGTGTTGGCTTGTGCTACCTGTTATTTCACCCCTGAAATGGATGAAGAGCGCTCACTACTCATCACAAATGCTTGGTACAAGATGGTGGTTTAAGATACGTTGTTCTGCTTTGCATTCAGATGGTCTTTATTTCCTCAGGTAAAGGACAGTAGCTTAGCACAAGATACGTTAAAATTCATCAGTCACTCACCTGACTATACTTTAAACCTATTTTCAAGGAGTATCAGTTGAATGAAAAAAGAAATAATTCTTAAGTGGGAATAACTCACATAAGGTTTTCCACAGCTGGATTCTGCTTGCAGGAATAAAATCTGACTTAGACTGTGCAACTTTACAATGTCTTGTAGTAAATATGTATGTACTTAAGGGGCTCTACTCAATAGAACAATGAGTAAGTCTCATTTCACTCCTGCTTTGTAATTTGCCATCATGAATTTCCTTGCAAACTTTTGATTGCATGAACAACTCTCAGGTGGCTTGTGTGCTTCTAGCATCCATCTGTTTTCTCTCTCCTGGTCTTGGACAAGTCTGTGTTACGCTGACCTTGCGCTACCTGCCAGCCCTTTTGCTGCTGAATTTTCTGTATAATTTCAGTTCACCACACTCCGTCTTCCACTTTGGACAAAGATTTAGCCATGTTGGCTTACTCTGGATGTGAGCTGGTTCTAAAAGCTTTAGAGTTCATCAGTTTTATTAAGGATCTGTCATTCTTTTCCTATGAAATGACTGTGTTTTATATGATAGTATTTCCCTAGGAAATTCTTACAGTAGAACTCAAGGATTTTGGAAAGGAAATGTTTTCTAACTGAGGCTTAATGTGGGCAAGAGCATAAATATAACTTGATTTTACAGAATACATTCTGTAGTTGCGGCATCTGCTTTATGGAGGACGAAATAAATACCTGCAATGCAGAGAATAAGACAGCAAACATGACTCTGCCCTTTGCTCAACAGTATTGCTCACTCCTTGAAATATTTGGCTCTTAAATGGCCAGCTTATCAGCCCTTTGGAGTCAGTGAGAAGACTGCAAATGACATCTCCTGTTGTTTTGGTGCATTCACTGTTCCTTTCTAAATATCCAGGGAAGCCATACAAGGGCAACAAGACAAAAGACAGCCATACAGTTAAGAGAAACCGGCCATCTTAACTTCTTCAGTCTTTGCCAGGTTATTTGTAAAAGCTGGGAAGACGCTCTTTGGAGGTAACAAATCTTAATGTACTTTCTTAGCTCCTTTTCAAGAGCCAGTGTTATTTTGTAAAATGGAATAAAATGAAAGTCAAAATCAAATCAGTCTTTTGGGTTTTGTCTCAATATTTGCTCTAATTGACATTGCTAAGGTTGCTGTGAAAATATTACAAGAAGCACGATTAAATGTTGAGTATTTGAATAGACTTTTCCATAGCTTAGCTGCTCAAGCTGTCTTTACCTAGAATATGATCTTATTGTCACTGTATGATCAGACTGTCCCATTTGTTAACTCTAACTGGTTTTCAAAAGGTAGTTGTTCTTTTTAAATTTTAATTGGATCTTCAGACTTCATGTGATAAAGCTGACTGTGCAAAATACATGAAGCGGCATTAGGGTTATTTTATGTAGTATAACTGACCATACATAAAATTCTTGTAGCAAATGAAACCCTTACAAATTAGTCTTTTGTCCCCTTTATTCTCATTGGAGTCTGGGGAAGCAGAACATATGGACATTCCATATATTTAGCAGTCTTAACAGGATCTGTGCAGAAAAGGTAGAAATACTCACTGGGTGTTCTGAGAGTATTTAATTCTACTTTACCATTGTCTCAACTCACATCTGTAGACTTCTTGCCAAGAGCTAGGTCCAGGTTAACAGCCTTTGAAAATACCAGGTGTGAAGTAGCTGCTCTGAATAGAAAGCAAAGATCAGTACAGAGAAAGTAAGTTTTCTAAGACACTACAATAGGTATGTTTATTGAGGTGAATCTTATGTTCTAAATTGTATTGGCTAGGTGAGAAGCAGGAATTGGCTTTGCAAATCAAAATGGAAGCCTTACTGTAAAAAGTAATCTAATAGAGAGTAGGCTGGAATACTGCTCTACTCAGCATTTACATTCAAGTCTTACTACATTCTACCACTGTTGTGGTATATTGTGTATTTTGCTATGAAGGTTTATTTATCTGTATAAAGCCTTTATATGAATTTGTCTTTGAAAGTATGCTCTAAAAATGGTGACTTTACAGGTTTATATGATGAATTTTGTGTTGGCAGATGAGTAATTTAATAGCTAACAAAGGCAGCAGAAGTATCTCTGCAAGAGTGTACAGAGCTGAGATTTCTAACCAGGGAATGTAGCTGTCATGTTCTGGTGTCATGTCTTGATCATCATGTAGATCCTGTGGTGAAGTCAGGTGATAAAAGACTTGTGACCTCGCATCAGTAAGAAATTCAGATATAGGACAATGACATCACCAGAGATGTAAGCAAAGGGTTCAAGTTGAGAATGGCAACTGTGAAGGCATGTGTATCTACAATCTAAAGTGCAAAATCACTCAAGACAGAATTGCTTAGAAAGTAATTTGCTCTCTTAGTTTGCCTGAGGAAAAATCTTAAGATACTGTGGAACAACTTAGTGGAACAATAAAAGCAATTGCAAACCTGAGTGTATACAGAAAAGCAAATGGTTTTTAGCAAAGTGAGAAATTATTTCTGTCACGTGCTAATGAAGTGTCATGTTTTCAGGTAGAAAAAACCCAATTTTGCTATCTACTCATCTGCCTTTTCTGAACTTCTGTGAGTTTGAAAACTATTCCGAGCTCTTGCTAGCAAGTTAACATGCAAGTTCTTGGTAGTTGCGTGGCATTGTATAGAGTTCAGATACAGAGTTTGGCACGCTATTTTAGTTTGACCATTTGGTTATTTTATGTGCAAATCGCCTATGCAATTAAGTGTATGTGACTCCTTCTGCTGGTGCTTCTGTCATGTCATAAATGCAGTGACCCGCAACAAAAGAGGTTAATGGCTTTGGTGTCCTGATGCCTTTTGTCTAACAGAGATGTAGAACAGACACTAAAGGGCTGGATTTGTGGTGTTCTTTGCCTTGTTCAAAATATTCTTATAAAAACTGGCAGCTAGGAAAGTTTGAGGATATAGGATACGCACAGATCTCATTTTCTTCCAAGTGAAGAATGCTTCTGTTCTAGTGAAAAGGACCTGGTTTAAACATATGAAAAGTATTTTCAGAGTAATTTAGGGGTAAGTAAATATTTATTACTGGTGCAGAACCATAGTAAGGTGCAGCAGAATTTTATTAAGACAAGACCTTATATTTAATGATTATGTTATAAACTGAAACTGAAATAATCTACTTTCAAAATACTAGTCAATGACTCTCATCACACTGTAGTAAAGGCTGTCATGTAGGAAGATGTGGAGTAGTCTAAAGGGAATGCTCCTGGGAGCTGGCAATTAACACATCTTGAGCACATAGCTTTCACACCAGTGCTTACTCTGCGTGTGGCAGAAGCATTAGGAAAACTTGTATTGTTTCATGTTTGTTTTTTTTTTTACCAGTAACAAAATTCATGGTTACTGAAGTTTAATTTATGTATGCGTTAGATGGGAAAGCTCTAGGCATTTGTGCATAAAACTGTAGAAAGTATGTTAACTGGTTTTCCTACCCTTAGCATGAAATTTTCAGAGAGGGCCACCACTCCTGTGTGACAAATGTGTGCATAGTACGACTGAGCAGATCACTGACCAAGGGCTAGAAGAGATTTAACACTTCAAGTTGGCTCTCCAACCTCTGTGCTTCACAGTTGGAGTCAGCTGCTGTTGTGAGTGCTGAGTGCTCAGGACCTGCGAACTGCTGGGTCCCATGATCCTTTCCCCTAGCCTGCTCCTAAATCCTCCTATGACAGCATCTTTGCAGATAGCAAACATCTCCTGAGTGCTGTGGGAAAGACTGCAGAGAAGTACCCCTGGGTAGCTTCACTGTCCTTGATAACTCCTTTGCACATTCATTGTCTTCTGTGAAGCAAAGGGCCTTTGTGCTGTAGTTGTGGACCAAGGTTGAGTGTCACTTCACCTATAGATCCATTAACATTGATGGAAATAGCACACATACGTTTCTTGTAGGATTTACGTCCATTGTTGTTTGTTCTATAGGGAAGCCCCTTAAATACCAGAGGCCAAATATATTCTCAAATATAAAATACTCAAATAAGCCAAAACATCCAATCCGTATCCAGGTTGTCACCATCCCTTTTTTTTTATCCCCAGCTGCCTGCACCTTAGATCTGACAGTGATTTAAGATATGCAGGTAAATATTTTTGTGCATTTTGGAAACCCAGCAGTGACCACATTTTCATGCATCTTAGGGACCAGCTGAGGAGTTTTGTTAGCTGAGTACTACTTGCATACCGCAGACAAATTTTTTTCCTTCTACTAGTATTACTGCAAAGTTTGCTTAAAAGGAATTGTTGCACAGAGATGTTAGTATGACATCTTTAGTCCCAAGGGGTTTTAATGCTCAGGTTGATGTTCGAAGTTTTGCAGGGACCTGATTGATGCCCTTTGGTTTTGAAAAAATTAATTGTATCAGGTGGACTTTGGCAGTGCAAGTCATGTCTTGCTATTTTGCTAGTCCCTGAGTGTCCTGAGATGCAGACTTGCAACATTTTGGATGGTAGGAAAGGAGTGGGCAAACTGTGGATATTGGTACCACTGCCATGGGAGGGTCAGAGTTAAAAATAAGCTGTACTGGGTTTACAGTAAAGCTCCTATAAAATGAGGCGCCTTCTCAACAAAATGGACCTCCATGATGTTTGGCTGGCAAGTGTTTCTAGAAGAGCATCATCATGGAAAAGGGCTGCCAGCAAGATGGAACAGCACAAAGCAGATTATCAGCTCCTCCAACCAAATGGCCTGAGGGATGAGAGGACAGGTGTGGGTTTTGGCGCTTATCCCATAATGACTTTCCCCTCAATAAACCTTTTCTCACAGCAAAACCTGGTAGAAGGATCCCAAGCAGAGCTGCAGACTCCCTCCCACTGCAGGATTTGGTATAAGGAGGAAGGAGCGAGCCTGCGATTGTTGTGGTTCTGTTTTACTGCCCTGTTAAATGTGGTGCCTTACTGCTATTTTTAATTTAATTATTTTGTGAGAGTGTAGGTGATAAATTGTTTCCATGCTTCATTCGCATACCTAATGGGAAAACAGTGCAAGGGAGCTGCAAACTGGAATTTGCATGAGGTAGAGCAACATGAATTTCCAAATGCACATGCTTGGAATATTCTGAAAAGCTGACACTTGCTAATGAACCCACTTCATCCCCGTTTCTGGTTGTATCTAATTATAATTTATAACAAGAGTGCCTTACACTATGAACACTCTAGGTTCGTTTATGCTATCCTGTGGTTTTCATTGTAAGTCAAAGAACACCTGACTGAGGGTGTATATGTGACCTTGTAAAAGGTTTTTTGCAGTTTCAGCAAAGGTAGGAGGGACCACAAGAGAGAGCAAAGATTCTTAGCAAGGAGTAGGAAAAGAGACCAGGGGTTGGGTGAATTGTGGTGGGATTTGCCCATAGCCATTCAGATAGAAAGCTGCAGGATTAAAGAGCCCTGCAAGTAGAAAGCTAAGAGCTTGAGTTGCAGGGCCACAGGGATTGCTGAACAGTGTGAGAGAGATTTAATAAGCCAAGTAGAGGATTGATGGATTTTATTTCCCTTCTGATTTTTGCATTGAGAGTAGGAAAAGGCAGCATGAGTAATGTGAGACTCTACTCCAAGAGAAGGAGGAGAATGCAAACTACCAAAAGGTGTAAGGGTGGACGTCCTGGCAGGCAACAATAGAAATAATGTATGCTTGCTGTGCATGCCTAATACCCCAGATTGTGTGCAAGTGATACCAGTGAGACATGGGTGCATCCACTGCTGCTCCAAGAAGGGTAACTAAGGCAAGAGATAGGTGATCTCTTAGTGTAAATTGGCATATCTACATATTGTGTTTATGTTTGCTCATATAGCTGCTTCCTAATTAGTTCTGCCACTTCTTGGTGTCCCTGTGTTTTGAGGAATGACAGCATATTCTTACATTTACTTCTGTTTACACTAATTAAATACTAGTAAACCTGTCCACCTAAAGGACAAATTATAGTTCATCTTTTCCTCAGCTCTGTGTTGGACATCTCTATATTCTAAACTATTAAAGCTCCTTTATTTTTTATGTTCTGTCTTACAAACAGTTATGTAAGTTTATAGTCCTGCGTAATTTAGCTGTGCATTTCTTACATTGAACTCATACAGAAGAAATCATGACAAATTATGTAGGAGGAGGATTTCCAATTATTCAAGGCCCAAAGTTATGGAATTATATACAGTTTTATATTTTCATTAAGCAAAATCATGGCATCTCCAGAACATCTTCATTATGTATGAGCTTGAATATACATGAGAAAAATCATTATCAAGATCATGTACCTGAACTTATTATTATAAAATATATATATGTACAGAGTTGGAAAATAACATTAGGCAACATAGCTCTTAGAAAGGAGAAACCTATAGTAGCAAGACAATTCCTAACAACACTGAAGGTCCTCAAAGCAGACTGTATGTTGTCCACTGCCAGTGTAAAAGGAAAAGAAAAACATTTTTCAAGTAAATGGGATATCAAAAGCCTGGGATATCATCCTTAACACTTTGGTTGTTATTTGTAAATGTGATTAGTGGCTCTGCAGGCTTTGTGCAGACCAGTTGTGTCCCCTGTCCTTGCTGTGCCACTCGTATTCGTAGCTGACTTGGTTTATGATAAAGGCAGAAAGTGTATCAGCCCATGGTTTTGCAGTCAGCAATGGTGTACGCTGAACAATTGTCTTCCTCTCATTTCCAAATATACCTCCTGAATAAATTTTATAGTGTCCTACCGTTCCAGCTGAGCAGGAAGAGAACTCCTTCCAGGGCTCTGTGGGCAAAGACCTGCTGCGATGGAGCAGGGGTCTATCTATTACCTAGCTAGTGCAACTACGAATAGAATTGCTTTTCTTGTAAGTATACAGATTAATCCAGGGAGGGATCCTGTGTGGGCAGCCATGCCACAGAAAGTCAGGGATAATGCTAACAAAGAAAGGAGCCATCAGGTACTGAGTTGGTAGAGGGTTACGTGCCCATTCACCTTGTCACACTGAGGCTTCCAGCTGGCTCTGGCAGAGAGAAAGTAGATTTGTGCTCAAAAACACATCTGGAGGTGGAATAGAGAGCATGTTTTGTAGGTCTGGCTGTAAAGTAGAATGTAAGAAGCAATATTACCTGCTTGGTTATGTCTCTGAAGCAGGAACAGTCATGGAAATTTGGCAGAGGGGATTGCCATGCCACATACCATATGTCCTCATTGTCTTTCATGCTGAGAAATCCTCAGGGAGGGTTTTATCTTATCCTACAAAGCTGTGTGAATGGTACTGTAGAAATTAAACATTTTTAACATACTGTAGCTATAAAGGGCTTGGCATCATCACTACTGAGTTTCACTTACCTCATGATGCAAGGCAAGATATCCCTACACACCTAGGGCTGTGGGGGGAGCATAGGGCTGGTTTTGCCCTGGGTAGACAAAAATCCAGAAGTCTAAATCAGAAATGTGGATGAATGTCTTTTAACACAGGGTACATTTTGATACCTGCCCTTATCTTTCCAACCCTAACCATTCTATGATTCTATGATCTTTAAAAGATCTTCACTTTTGCTCCTTCTCACCTTTGTAGTCTTAATTCTGTCTCTCCTAGTAGCTCAGTTCTAGTCCCAGAGGCATGAAATGATAAATGCAAACATGCTGTATTTAGACTTCTACCCCATGGCCAGCGCACCCGATATGGCATTTCAGAGACTGAGGGAAGTGAGCCACATTTGCTTATGGGAAAAAGAAAGAACTGCAGCAATACAATGACGTAAGGTTTATCCTGCAGGTTCACCTCAGGTTACAACCGGATCTAATTCAGCGTGCTCTTGTCAGTACAGCTTAGTTCAGCTAAACCAAGAAAATATAGTTCAAGTCTGCATACAGCTAACTCCCACATAAGGCATCAAAACCTTTCCAATCTCATTTTTTATTGCAGGATTATTTTTTTTTATTTTTTTTTTCACCATTTGAAGAGCTGTTGGGCACGGATAATATGGGTTTATTTATCTGTTTCTTACCAAATGAAAGTAATTCTACGAATTTGATTAAAAAAACATCTCAAAGTCAACAGGAGAATCAAACATTTAAAGATGTTCCCACACGTCAGATGCTAATGAGGTCACCCATAAGAACATTGTTGACTGGGGCCTCTGCTCATTCCCAGGGCACATTTTCTCACTAAGAAAAAAGGTCCTGCTCTGCAGTCTTTAGCATGTTTTGAAATAGCCCTTTCAGATAGTGATGTGCTAACCTGCTTCTTTGTTTTAATTTCAGTGGAATCTGAGAAATGAATTGCATAAATTCCACAGCAGTGAGAATTTTTTCGTATCTGCAATACTTCTACAGTTTGACTCATATCAGAGTGTAGTGGCAAGTTTCATCAGCCAGAAGACCTTGCAACAAATGGAACTGCAAATACTCTTAATGCAGTGGCAGATCAGAAGTCAAGTTTCCATTGAACATGTCAAGGAGCTCAAAGAAGTGAAATAATGTATCTTGACCCAAATCTAGGCCACAGTGTTTTTACACACCAAAGCAAGTAGAGTTGATATGTGCTTGCTGCCTTCCTCTTCAAGTGCTGCTAGCTACTGGCAGTCAGAGCACAAAATGCTTTAGAAAGCAGAGTTTTATGGTACACTCCCAAGGCTGTAATCTTTTCTCTTAAACAAAAGTTTTAGACAGAAAGCTCTTGATTAAAGTTCAGTGTTAAGCAAACATTGGTGTGTTGGATCTGACCCAGCACATTGTTCCTGACAGTGCTCAGGAGCTGGCCAGTTGACAGTTACGGAATAATGTGACAAAAGGGGGATTTTCTTAATCCCTGGGGATTTCCCTTAAGGGGAATGTCTTAAACCCTGACATTTAATCATTGCTTGTGTCAGGAAGTATAAATGTTTGTCTTCTATTGCTTCAAAAAAAGCAAGGTTCATTAAGGATTATATTCTTTCTTTTTAAAACAAATGAGTTTCTAATGGGAACATGCAGGAATTCATTAACAATCTAATGAATTTTTTTTTTATAGTCCTTTTTGGTCCCAATTATATTATGCTGCAGACAGCTCCACAGGGTAAACTAAGCTTGCAGTTTAAAAAGGTAGAACAGAATTTTCCTTAATCTCTTTAAAATTTGCCTGTCAGTTTAAAACTCCCTGTTTAACTTTTCTTCCATATCTCCTCAATTGTTCTATCCTTTGGCTGCAACACATTCTTTTTCTTTTAGTATGAGAAAATAAATTCATTTCCCTTCTTTTTACTATTTATAATTTGTATACAGCTCTCCTACATTCATCATCTCTCTCCTCATTTGCCCCCTCTCCAAACAGAAGTCAGTTTTTATTCATACAGCTGATTTCCCAAGACTTCTGGTGGTTTCTCTTCCCGAGGTCTGAACCCTTTCTGTGGCTGCTCCTTTTGCAGCCCCATGTGCCTGTAGCATTCTTGATGCCAGATTTACAGTTCTTTGATTTTGTTTGCTTAGGTGGAGGGAGTCTCCACAACCCCCCTTGAATGCTGAGGGCTGTGCTTGACATTGCCAGTGTCATCAGAAGTGGCTCAAACAGGTGGCACCGTCAGACTGCTCTCACAGGGGATGAGATCATACATTCATTCTGCCTCCGTGATGGATTTGTCTAACTCTCTCCAACTCTAGCTGACTTTGATCCCATATAATGAAAAGACTTAAAATAGAATGTGGAAGGGAACAGAGAGAGGCTTTAATTATTTACTGGCTGGGTTGAATGTGTACCTTTTGTGAAGAGACTTCTTTTGTTGTTTTTTGGTCTATTCAGTTTTCATTAAGCCAAATTTATATCTTTGTGCTCAGCATTGATTCAGATGCTGGGCCTGATTAAAGAGGCTTTTGAAGGAAGGTGCATTTTTTCTTCTTTGACTTAGTTATTTTTTTACGTTTACTAAATGGAATCAAAATTCTCCCTGCATAATGGTTAGAATTTTAGTTGCAGTAGTGCTAGGAGATCCAAGCTCAGATTTTTAGTTTAAACACCTAGAGACATGTCACCCATCATAAACCCACTGATGGCTAGGTAGACAAAAGAGATAAAAAATAGGAGGGAGGAAGTAGATTCGTAAATTCCCAAATTCATAAAGCAAATCTGTGGCAGAACTAAGACATGATAAGGTCTCCTATCTCTACAAGCATGGTGTTGAGCTGCAAGCCCGTACCGTCCCTGCTGTATTCACCCCATGGGTAAGTAGAAGCACAGTGTGGTGGTCTCTGTGACAGAGGGATGCTGTGACTACCTGCATTTCACAGTGGTATTCCCAGTTATGAATGCAACTGCCACCATAGAACATAGAATTGCGTAATTCTGAACATTTTGATGATGTGACTTTACCCTCTTCTGGAAACAACAGAGATCTCATCTCCCTGACTGCTCAGGAGAGTTAATGCAGGGGTGAATACAGCTCCTTTGTGAGCATCTTGGCATGGCTGGTTGTGCAGAAGTCCAAGTGTCATTCCAGATCCTTCCCCTTCTCTGGATGCTGGGTGGTGCCCCCTGAAGGCAGAGGAAGAGAGGGCAGGGTAGACGGGCTTTTGGTGCGCCACTTCTTGTATCATTGTGTTTACAACTAGGAACAACCTTGCAGTTACCTCTCTAGTCTTAAGCAAAAAGCGTGCTTGTTTTATTTTGGAAGCTAGTGTCTTCATTGTGTGCATGTCTGTGAAATCTGCATGCCGGAGTTGAGGCTTGAGGAACCCCAGTGCCTATCGATATCACTACATGCACTGCTCCTTCACAAAAATAGACAGTAATGTGAAAGATAGTGGTGGTGCAGAGAAATGTCCTTGCTTTATCCTCACCCTGTTGGTGCCTGTGGATATGTTAACAGACCACTGTACATGGGGGAAAACATGCCTTTAATAGTTCTGTCTCAGCTGCTGTTAATTTGATTTCCCTCAGGTAGTGAGTGTTCAGTCACCCAGTCCTGAAGCAAGACTTTTTGTAGCAAAAAGTACAAATAATTTACACTGTAATGTCTGAGGCTGTTAGATAAAGCCAACACTGCTGCAAACAAAGAATTTATGTTATTTGGGGATAAACATGATGAATTCAGAGAGATGGGGGGAGGTGCTGTAATAAGGAGCATGTTTATTCATAGCAGCTTTGTAGTATCTGACAGCAAGTAGATTATGTCCAGACCTATGCTTGGTCTCCGTGCCATACACGTTGTACATTTGTGGGCTGTCTGCCATGATGCTTCACAGGATAATGTCATAATGATTTGTAATTACTGTGGATTATTACAGATAAAATATTTCTCAATATCTCAGTTTTCCTGTGGAAGTTGTTAGTTTAAGTTGTATTTTCAGCTCCATGCCAGCTTCTTCCATGTAAACTGGGTAAGTGTGAATTAGGTACATTGTGTCAGTCCTGAGGCCAAACTCATTTGTTTGTATTTGTGTAAATCTGGAGTATTGCCTTTGAAAAAAATGGGCTGTGTTCTGCCCCAAATTGTCGTGTCCCATTCCTTTGCTGGAGCCACTCATTTAGGGGTGGGACTCAACACTGCTGCGGCGCCCACTCTAATACAACTGTAGCATCACATGGCTCATACAGCTTTGCAAAAACTGAAACTGGAGAATTTAGAGCAGAATTAGGTCATGACCAAGTGCATATTCACAACGTTAAAGTTACTGCATGAGTTTCTTCAAATTTGGTCTGTTCCATAGATTACATTGACATTTAAATGTAATTCACTTTATCACCGGCTTATACGATAAAGTCCAGTTTAAAGTATTTTCATGAGCTGGTTGATGTCTATATTATAAAAGGAAATACTTGGGACATGGAGAAAAAAGGGAATGCAGTTAATCTATTAACAGTGCCTTTCTGGAATTCACTGATTATTTTCTTTAAACTCTTACTGGTATTAGGAAGGGGATTTTGTTTTGTTTCTGTTAAAAGTTGTGTGAAGTTCCTGAAATTCTCCGGAATGTTTAAGATGAGTGCATGTCTGGTCTTTCAAAATTACATTCCAGGCTTTTATAACCTCTTTTATTATGAAAGTGTCCACTTTTCGTGAAGGTGCTGATTCTTCTCATCATTCCTCCCTATTCTGATGAGTGTGCACCTTCTCAGGGGAAAGTGCTTGAGAGGGATTTCTTCCTTTGAAATGGCTTCTACTCTAGATTTCCATAAATCAGTGCTAAAGGAAATTGTGGAGTAACTGAAATATTGCTCTGAAGGTTGCAATAAGCACATTGCAGTGTCTAAGCCTTTGAAAATATGTATTTTTCTTGGGGTACAGGTTTCCTTACGTTCAAATAAATGCTTTCATGGCAGCTGCAAATGTCTTTTATAGGTGCTCTCCAGCACCGCCACACTCTCAGCCCTCAGAAGTAAGTGGAGTGAGATTATTGACGGGAGCTGTGTTCAGGTGGTTGCAGGTTAAAACAAATATTCTCTATGACAGTCAGCTTGGTAATTCCCATGTGATTAATTGACTCCATTTCCATAAGCCATTTTTCCTCTTTCTGCTTTGTTTGCCTATGCTTCGTGTTCAAATTTGGCGTGGCACTAATGTGTTTCTCCCCCTTTGCTGTCTGCATTGCCTGATGTGGTGCGTGGCTGCTGCCAGCAGCTCTGCAAGGAGAGCTGCCTCCCTGGACCTTTCTCTGCGGCTGATCCTGACACCCATCCATCTCATAAGATGAGCTCATTATCTAAGTATGTGTTATACATTGAGATGATCGTGCCCAAGGAGAGGCATTATTTTCCTGCACCGTTCTGGGAGCGTAAGGATAATCCTGGCAGGTACAGAGCAAAAGAGATTTGATATGTTAAATGCACAAAGGTCTGTGCCGTCACATCTCCTGAATGTGGTGGTGGTTTCTTCCTCATGAGCCACGACTTTACCCTTTTTCCAAGTCTCTCTGGGTCTGTTACCTGCAGCTCGCTTGCTGAAAAGTGCCATCCAGCTTCTCTGTGACATTTGGGATTTCTCCGCAGGATAGGTACAGCAGAGGGAGCAGTAGGACAAGCTTCTTTCAGGCTGTCTCACCCTGCCTGCTCCCAGCCCAGGCCCTCCAGCTGATCTAACCTCCCCTTCTGGGGTATTACCCTCCAAAACCTGGGGGGTGTGTGTGCACCTTGGGGCTAGGACGGAGAGGGCAAGAGAGGTCTGTGTGCCTGAGACGTCTCCCCCAGCCCCTGCAGAGCACTGATGCATTACAGAGAGTAAGTCAGACGCTGCTTGCTTTTACATAACTGATCTGATGGGATTCGTGTGGTTGGCCTATATATTAATGCTCCAGGTCTCATTAGCAGTTTCTGAGACTTCCTGGCCTCCTTCTGTGTTCTTGCTATGTATTTTTTTCCTTAAAAAAAAAGTAATTTCCTCTTTTTTCTGTTTTTCATCTGGAGGGCAGAATAAAGTGAGTTTTCTTTTAGAGCAGGAGGGATTTTTAGTGGTATGTGGGATGAATGAAAGGGGATTGTTCCTACCTTTGGCTCAACTGAACAGAGAATCTGTTTCATAGATTATCCTCTTCCAGTTCTGAAACAAAGTGTGTGTGTCACTCCATCCACATGCATGTCTGCCTGCACGCACACTTCAGGCACTGGCTGAATTTCCACCCAAGGCCTGTGGTTGTCTGTCTAGGCAAATAGAAATACATAACATTTGTGGCATTTTTATGAAATAGCTTACTGCAGACCTTTTTCAGCTGCAATGAAACCAAAGTGCTGGAGTGAGACAGGGTAACAGAGCCCTTTCCATAACAAAACTAAATCATATCATAATTTCAGGAATAAGGATATTAATTTCAGGGGAAGGTTGTGACAAGACAAATTTTGGTGTTGCAGTCTTTACTTTCACAAACATTTCATAGAATCATAGAATCACAGAATGGTTTGGGTTGGAAGGGACCATAAGGTCACTAGGTCCAACGCTGCTACCATGGGCAGGGACACCTTCCACTAGACCAGGTTGCTTCAAGCCCTGTCCAACCTGGCTTTGAACACTGCCAGGTATGGGACAGCCACAGCTTCTCTGGACAACCTGTGCCAGTGCCTTACCACCCTCACAGTAAAGAACTTCTTCCTTATATCCAACCTGAACTTCCCTGTTTCAGTTACTCATTTCAGGAACAGGCTGCGGATGAGCTCTTTTAGTTAGCAGTCTTCATTACCTTTGGTATACTTGGTTGGAGCAGACATGAAGCCTTCAAAGCAGAAGGGAGTTCTTACCATGGAGGAGACAGAGCTCATCTAGTGCTGAAGCAAAGGCTGTGTCATGAATATTTGTAGCTGGTGTGTGCGATGTTTGTTTATTTTGTTTTCCTTCTGAGTTTGGCTTTCTAAGGGAAAACAATGGTGCTGTGTTTGTTTTTCTCACACTCCTGGCCACAGCCAGTAGTTTTGAACTCATTAAACGCTTCCTCCTAAGTTTAACACAGGGGAGAAAATCTCAGTTATACCGATTCTCCTTGACTCTCATGAAATGGGATTCCAGGTATCACCCCAAAAAGGACAGGACAGGCAACATACCCCTCTTGAAACAGCTCCTAGTCTGGTACACACAGCTCTGAACCAGCTTCATGACCTGCTTTCTATTTTTTCCCAGGTAGGGAAAAAGTACATGAGGGGACATGGAAGTCAGTGGGAGTACTGATTAGGGCAGTACCTGGAAGAAGAACAACTGTGGAGACCTGGGGAAATTAAAGGCATTATGGTGGAGATGGTAGTGCAGGTTGGTTTCATGGTACATTAAAAGTAGATGAAAGTGTAGGTGGGCAGCACTCATGTCCTGAGGGGGTAGGAGTGCTCGTGAGACTTTAGATGGAATGGGGATTACTGTTGTTGGAAGCAATAAAGAAGAAGGATCATAAATCCTTAGAAAAACAATCTTCATTAGATGCAGTGCTCACCAAGCAACTTTAATGAACTATAGCTGGTACTTCAAACCCGTCAAGGACCAATAATGGATGATACAGCCTTTTTATTTATCCATGAACGCCATCAGGCCAGGAAAGACTTTTCAAGGCTCAGCACTTTGTGGGATTGGGTTTACCTGGCTTACTTATTTTTTGAAAAATATTTTTCCTTTCAGTGTGGCAAAATTAAACCATTTATCTACAAAACCTCATTATTTTAAACTTCACTATATTATATCTTGGAGATCTTCAGGTTAGTGATCAGTTGGGCAGCTAACAAAAAGAGTAGTCTTTTTCATGTACTTAGCATTTGGATTAAAGACGAATGGAAGCAGAACCGTTCTGGTTGTACTCTTAGGTCTTTTTCAAGTAAACTTGAAACTGCGTCTGGTAAAGAATGGTTTGATTTTGCAGGTAACAGGGCAAGTGCACAGTTTTTTGTAAGTTGCTTACTTACAGAATGTCCATACTTTGTCCTTGTGTACAAAAATGAAGCCAAAGCCTTTATATCCTAGCCCTTGTAGATGTGACATGCTTATATATGATGATAAACACTGGTTTAAAACACAGGTTTTTAAAAAAACCTCTGCCAAAGTATAAATGTAAAACATAGGAAAAAGGAAAGAAATGTTCGAAAGTAAATCATGGGGTTTTTCTTTATTCAGTAAAAGAGATTGACTGAAAATATGATTTGTTCCTGAAACTTAGATGTGTGACTATGGATGATCTCCCTTCTTCCCACATAGCTCGAATCACAGAAGCATAGACAACAGAAAAGCCAGCACAGAAAATCCTCTGTTGCTGCTCACGGAGTACATAGACCATGTACTGAGCGCATTCCCCATTTACTTCATTAATGCTTACCGAGAATTCAGGCAATTTGAACATGTTTTGCAAATAGCAGAGCTAACCCATCTGAGCAGTTTTAGCTTCTTGCCATTATCCAGTGAGCCTCCTGGAAATGGTAGGAGGAATATACTCAAAGCAGTCAGACCATGCTGGGAGACCATGGCAGTGTTTTGCCCAGTGTGAGCCCACCTCAGTCGCCTGGGCTGCCTTCCAGAGGAAATGTACCCTGCTGTGCTGGAGGCTGTGTTGTGGAGGGCAGCAAGGGAGTGGGTGCTAGGGGGTGCCGCCAAGAGCCCCCATCTCCAGCAGTTTCTAAAGCTGTTCCCTGTCACTTCCAGTAAAAAAATGCGGTAGTTGGGAGAGAGGCAACTCATGGGGCAGCACTTGGCTCAAACCCGCCTGTTTGAGGGTGTTAGAGTGGGATCTTGGTGTAACCGTGTGGCTGAGTAGCCAAGAGTGAGTGAGGCATGTGTACATGGAGTAATGCCAAACAAAGACAGTGTGCTGGATCCACTGTGACAAGCAGGAGCTGCGTTCCTGTCAATGCAATGCCAGTCCCCTACTCAGAGCTCTTACTCTTGAACAAACTTGTGCTGAAATCATCTGTAGAGGTTAAAAAGATCATTCCTAAGAGCAAAAAGTACTCTGAGTAAGACCTAGAAGAACTGAGCCCATAGGGTAGAAGACATTGCTTGTCCCAGTAAGCCTAGAGCTTAAAACTGCCAAAACAAATGAATTCAAGACACTGACAGACGAGGGAAGACAAAGAACAAATTCTGTGTGCATTAAAAATAGCAAAACATGAAGGGACAGATCATGTCTCTTAGGCACTGGGCTAAATTGGGAATGGGAAGGAAGTCACATGGCACCAAACATGTTACCTATTTACACTTGTCACTGGTACCAAATTACCCTGCCGCTCCCTTCTCTGCTCCCACGCCAGCTCCTGCTCCCATTGCTCCACAAGAGCTTGTGATTAGTGTATATTCATATATCCCAAATTTAATGCCACAGAGGTCCCTGATCTATTACATTTGGTGATAGTTACAAGCAATAGACACTGCTGGGAGGGAAGGAGTATTATTCCTTCTCACAGCCATGGTAAATCTCCTCTTGCTGTACACTTCGAATTGCACATTAGACAGTGGTATTATTGCACGTCTCTTCAGCTGAGGAAACTGGACACCTGTCTTTTCCTTTGGCTTATGTGATAAAGATTTTGGACATACGACCTCTGACTGTCCCATTCATGGGATTGGGATCATGCTGTCCACATTGACATCCAAGGTTTCACGGTAATTTCCAGCATCCTGTTTCCTGGAGCTCCACCCCCGCCCCACATACTCAGGTTTATAAATAACTTCTTAAGAGACATGGGAAGCAAACACTTGAAGTGTTCTTTTAGAGGATCTAAAATCCAATCTCTTCTTCCCCATATTTCATAAGGGAAATACACAAGTTTAGATGAAAGTGTGGCCGTACTTCTTTGGATTTCCCTGCATTTGTTGTCTTAACCCTTCCTGTCGATGACTTCACTTCTGAACCACCACATTTGTCCATCACACCTTCTTCCATGGGGAGCTTCCTTCTTCCTTCCTTATTGTCCTAATTAAAAGGAGCTCTCAGCCAGGGAGGCACAACTTTTCTTTGTTCTTTCTCTCTTTGTCTCTCTTAAGTGTTTAAGGCCAGGTTGGATGGGGCTTTGAGTAACCTGGTCTAGTGGAAGGTGTCCCTGCTCATTACAGGGAGATTGGAGCTAGATGA
>JANHGB010052287.1:0-13137 GCA_026283785.1 Coracopsis vasa | reverse complement strand
AGGTTGGACAGGGCTTGGAGCAAGCTGCTCTAGTGGAAGGTGTCCCTGCTCATTACAGGGAGATTGGAGCTAGATGAGCTCTAAGGTCCCTTCCAACCCAAACCATTCCGTGGTCCTATAATTCTATGTTACTGAAGTCTGGCTTTGCTAATAGTAGCAAGGGTTAGTGATTCAAATTAAATCTTTTGACTTTTCAGAAACTGTCATCTAGTTTATTCTTTAATATTTGCATATTGCTGGCAACTTTTCCAGGCCTAGGAACCTGAGCTGACTCCAGGTTAAGAGCAGCTCTTGCCTTCCTATCTGTGAGACTGACTGTGAAGATAGTTCTGGAGTTACTGTTTTCATCAAACTTTATATGTTACATATATGTTATCAAACAGCATCATGAAGAGTGGCTGGCAGGAGATGAAGTGCAGGCTTACTTAATGCCCACTAAGATACAGCTCTTTGAATGTTTCTCCCCCCCCCATCCTCCCTGCCTTCAGGCCTTCTCAAGTTTGAGCTATTTCCTTTGTTAGCTTGAAGTAAACGCATGATTACTTTCACTACTAAATCAGTCCAGCCTCTCAACACTGGTGCTCTGAGAAGTGTAATTCCTCATCAAATAGGACATTGGCGAGGCATTTATAAATGGTGGTGTTAGCTAAGTGATTTTGAGCATAGCTTGGCCTTGCCCCACCCCAGCCTGTGCTTGCTTCTTGCTTGGCTGCATCCCTGGGTACGAATGAACCCCTCGGTAGTCACTCAGAAGCTGAAGACTGTAAACCGGAGGCATTTCCCATGTTCCTCTGTTTCAATTAGTATGACTGTCAATTGATATTTTCCAGTTGCAACTGAAAGTGTTCAATAATTCATATGTTTTACGTAGTCCTGTGGCTTGTTCCACTCCCAGCCCTGTCTGAGATAAGGCCATCTTGATGGCAAGCAGTATTCAAACTGAATGCGTGTTTACAATTTAAAAGCCCATAAGGCTCATATTAAGAGCCAGGTGTTTATGTCAATGCTAATGACTCCTGAAGTCGCTGGGAGGGATACTGACTTTCTGGGTTACATGGAAGGACTTTTTTTCTCCATTTCAATCACCTTGAATGCTGCCATTAATCAGTTGTCTGGATTTCAGAGTCTGACTTCTGAACAACATTGCAATGCATTGTTATTGTCAGGAGCCACAAATGTGCAGAGAGTGGAAGTCCAGAAGTTTTGTGGTTTAAGATCTGGTAAAATTTTGTTTTATTTTGTGTTTGTGTTGTATGCCATTCTTCAGTAAAGCAGTCTGCATGGGCAGAAGTGCTGTAAACATACAGATACAAGCCTCTGCAGAAGCTTTGTGTAACAGAGTGAATTGCTTTCTTCCCCCAGCCCTAGAGCTCGCAGTCCCCTACAGAAGACGTTTTCTTGCCATCCTGTTTCTGCCTGCAATTTAGTTGCTGGCTCCAGGATTCAAACCTGGACTCTGGGAATGGGGGAGATGGGGGTGGAGTGGCAGACTTGGGGAAAGGGAGGGAGGAAGGGGAGGGGAGGGGGCCTGGGTGCCTGCGATTGGTAAAGCTGCGCAGAGGCATCTGCCAGCAAGGACTTCAGAGGAATGTGAAACCAAATCATTTAGAAGTTAAAGATAGACGCAGAATACACAGCATCTTGAGCCAGGGTTTAAATTCATCCCTCTCTGCCTGGCTTCTCACAAAGCTCTGCCTGTCAGCTTGCCTCTGTCTCCTCTAACGACTCTAGTATTCCCTTAAAAATAACATCATTCTGGATTCTTTGGAATTACTAAGGTGGCAAAAGAGATCATGGTGCATACCATAGGGTAAGTAGGAAGCCTGCCTTTGCATACGTTTGCTTCAGTGGTTCCTCTGGGCTTTGCTTCTGCTTTCAGGCGGTTCCTGTAGGATGAGGTAGATACTTAAGCAATGCTTTCCCTGTGTGATTTATTCCCCACTGTTTTCCCCGTACAGTTTGAACTTTATTCCTCAGTGAAGTGTTAATCCACAAGGTTACTTATCTTGGCACACCTAGGGAGTCTTTGGCTTTAACAATTTTACCATTGCAGTTTTGAGTGCTCTTTTCCTAGCAGCTGAATTTTGTTACATACCTTTGCTCTTCATCAGTGGGATATGCTGTTTGAAATGCTGCTTATTATTACAGAGTTGAAAAGTGAGCTGTTTTCCATATTGGATAGGATATAATCAATGTTTGTTTGCATGCTTGGCTATGATTTCATTTACCTACTATTTTCTCATGAGTGGATTTGATCACAAGTAGGGTTAATTAACATTTTTGTTTGCTTGTTCCCAAAGAATACTTCTACTTGGCATTTGGGGCTTTGTTTTGTGGTGGTTGGGGTTTTTTTAAACATTTTGTCCCTCATGTTTTCTCTGAACAAAGTCCTTCAAGAAGTAATTAAATGGGCTCATTCCTCTGATAGTCCTCACTTCAATAGTGAATTTGTAAGGAAAAAGAAGATTCAGGCTGTCATGTTCTTTCTACAACTTATCAGAAGTGCTTTCAGTATCTAGCAGATATATCAATTCACAGTGGAGCTTTTTTTTAGGCTATTTCTAAAATATTTCTGGTGAAGTTGTGGTGTTCCTGTGGCCAAAAGGATTTTGAAATATCAGAAACTCAGTAGTAAGTTACATAGCAAGTACTTATATACTGAGAGTTTCATCTGGATCTGTGCTTTGAATGAGAATCACCTAAATGCCAGCATCGTTTTCACCATTTATTCTGGGCATGCATGTTGTACACTCGTAGTAGAACAGCTCCCAATTTTGGATTTGGTGGCAGTTCACCCAAACATACTCGGAATTCCTGACATGTTAGTACTGCCCATAATAACCGTAGGAAGTAGGTGCTGTCTGCAGATAACTGGAACGCCTAACATTTTTGGTTATAGATATCAGTCCCAAAGAGACTCACATAATGGCAGTCTGTGCTTGCAAAATATGTGGAACTGGGGGAACTAAAATAGAAATGGTTCCTCTGTTTGAAGGAAAGATGATGGATCTGGTATGTTTTGTTAGCTTGCTTCCGTTTGATGGAGTTCATCTCTGTTGATCAGCTTACTTGAATTTTGCTGAAGTTCTGGATATATTTGGGTGCGCAAATCTGCCATAAAGTGTTTTCTGTGTGGTTACATGTAGGGGTTGGAGAAGAAGGAAATGTATAACCTTTAAAGTAAATCTGGAAAAACCAACTGCAGGGGTAAGAATGACATTCAAGCCAGTTCTCTTACAGTTGTACTAGTGGGTATTCTTGTACTAGCTCAGACCAGCTGAACACGTCAGTCCCATGCTAATATTCAAAACCAACAGTTACTTACATTAATATTTGTTCTTGCTATAATATTTGTTTTGGTATTGAAGTGGAAGAACTTTGAGAGTAAATGTGTCAAGATCAGTAAAAACTCACAATGGGGCTGAGTAAAGCTGTGGTTAGTTTCTGGCTGCTGTACAGGATGCTGTGCAGCTGCAGGCAAGTCGTGTGAACTCTCAGAGCCCCTGTAAACCTGAGGGGGTGGAAACACCTTCATTATTCTTCTGTGTTAGGTATCTAGATAGCAGTTCCTTGGGCTAGGCGTTGCCTCTGATAAGGCTTAGCACAACAGGCTTCTGTCTTCAGATGCACCCTCCCCAGGGCTGTGGCAAAAGGCGGGAGAGAGGAGGAATCCACAGATTTCTAAGCAGAGATTCGCTGCACCTTTTAAAACCTTCCTAAACTGAAAGAGGAGAATAAACTGACAGTCAGAGGTGAGCAGGAAATAGAATTAATGTTCCATAGGAAATTCCTGAGTCAGTTCAAAATTAAATTGCATTTCCCTACCACAATGTATTGCTTTTCAGAAGTTACAGTTCAGGAGCATGATGTTCCCATTTCGTTATCTGAGACCCTTCTCCCATAATTAAATGTTCCAAGAGGCACTGGAGAGCTTTGTCACAAAGAAACTTGCTTTGTATTCTGGGAAGTTAAGCTGTTTTAAAAATCTCATTCCTGGAAGGGAATGAGCATCTGACCCAGGAGCAGGGAGTTCCTGGGGCAAAGAACTACAGTGTGGTGTTGGATTAACTTTAAAAGATACATTCCAGTGTATCTAATCCACCTGAAATAATGTCTTCCAATTGTTGTAGCAGTAAATGGAAAATCTTCAGTGGACCAGTCTTTTCCTGTAGAAAATGTTGCCGTATTTGATATAGTTTATATATTATTACATTGTGGCATATTTTTCTGAAATGGACAATCCTTGGCCAGCTGTTAGGGTGAATTTTGCACAGTTGGGGTGAAGATTTGTTGGGAAGTGGGGAGGGAAGAAGGAGAGAAAGGGACACATCTTCTTCTTAAATGCTTTTGTAAAAAAGTGTTGCTGGGGGTGGTGACACGTTCTTCTTGCCCTTCTGGGCTCTTCCCTTACTGCAGCCTTCCCTTCCCTTCCTCCTCTTGCCCAGGACCCCCTGGAGAAGTGCTACTGGAACTGGAACAGAGGGGCCCCTGCCCCCAGCCCTTGCCTCTTGCTTTGCAGAGAGGGTGAGATCATGGAGGCCCCAGTCTTCAGGGAGATCAAGCAGGGGACAGGACTTTGATGAGGGGAGCACAGGCCTACAGCTGAAGCCTAGGTGCCTCCTGGTTTTGAGTACTCTCCGAGTGGTTAAGGTGATGCTGGAACACTCTTCATCACTAGCATGTGCCACACTGGTGCTACTCTGTTCAGGGTCACTTAGGGACATGTCCTGCTTCATCACGGCTAGTAATATGTCTGCTTCTGGAGCAGGCAGGTCACAGTCCCTCCCTTTTCATTACCATGAAGTTGTAAGCAACTTTCTCATGAGAGTTCAGGAAAATGATGCTTTCTGAGGTGAAAATGGATTTGCAGCATTTCATCCTTTAATAAATCCTGTGCTGCTTTCTTCATCAACCCTGCTAAAACCAGTGGTAGTGATATGCATATGGGGGTTAAAATCCTTCGTTGCTAGACTTTACTGTGATTGTATGTGCTTCCTACTTTCTTTCTGTAATGATTTTTTTTCCTTTGTAAATCTTTGTTTCTAGCCTCATCTTCAAGCTTTTTGCAGTGATGATTCTGCCATAAGTAGAAAAATAGGGATGTCATCAGCAACCTGCTGGTAATGATTTTAAGGACTGTTTCCCCAAGGTTACCTGACAATGTGCTGACATTTTTCTGAGCTCAAAAGTACCTAAAAGCAGCTCACAGTGATACGATTTCCTTTGGGTTCTGATGAATCTGCTTCCAGCGACAGCAGCTAATTTGTTTTGGCAAAGTATGGCAGCCAATGCTGTATATAATACAGCTTGACATAGAAAACCTCAATAGTGTGATTTGGTAATTCTTTAAAAAAAGAACCCCCAAAACACCCACAGCCAAGGCTAATACAGTTGTGACCTATGCAGCAGCTGTGTTATCACCTCTGAGCCCACCGTGGAACCCAGGGAAGCCAGTCCAAGTGTTGTCAGACCTCCTGCACTTACTCTTGATTCCGGCTCCTGGTGTATCAGGGAATAAAACTTCCTGAGGTAATTATTACTGTATGAAGTGACATTACCTGAAAACACAACAATACTTCCCACTAATAGGATGTTTAAAAATGCATCTAATTGCAGCTGTGGTAGTTGAGAAAGTGCCCAAGACCTAATAGTCTCAAGAAAACCATCCTCCCTGGCAGGGGGGTGTTACAGGAAGCCAAGTTTTACTGTATCTTTCCTGTGTCTGAACCAATTGCATGGCCTTTTGCTACATTTGGCTGCAAAGCCTGAACTGGGGATTATACTCTGAGTAATAAAGAGGTGGGAAAGTAGTGGAAATAATGAATTCTTATTTATTAATTTCTTTGTTGGTTTGGTGGTAGCTGTTTGCTGAACATAACCTTCCCTAGGGCAGTGGAGGGAATGAGTTTGGCTTCTGTGTCTCTGATCTTTGACAAGTCATGTAGGAGGCTTGGCATAGCTTTTTTTGAGAGCAGTGACAGTAAAACTTGCCCAGTTCTGTGAAGTGCTCAGCGATCAAGGGATGAAAAGTGGTGTCTAAGTGCTGCATTCTTATTTTCTTTTGTATCTTTTGTGAGGATAAGACTACTCTGGTATGAAATACGTCCTTGTAAATTTGTAAGAACATCTGCACTCAAAAGAAAAAACACAAAAAAAGGAGGAAAATGAAGCAGAGCAGGTAGGCTTTAAAACTATTTATTCACAACTTCTGACAGGTTCTTTTAAACACAATGAATGTAAGCACAAGAAAAGCAGAGGAGAGCATGCTTGGAGTGAAGCTGTCCTTGAGTACTCATTATGAGGTAACAGCTGCAGATGGAATTAGTTGGTAATCTTAGGCTTTCCTGCTACGTTTTTAAGGTATACCATTTAATGAGTGTATATGCTTTCTAGTAATTACCTTTTCAATCTGTGTTGATTCTGAAGGTGACATTATCCTTGGAACAAGATCAGGAAACACTTGATTCTTTCCAGATTTATAAAGCAGTGACAGTTTGGGATCATGTCACATGTGTCCCCCCCTTCTTTTTTATACACAACTAGTTTATGTTGGATTAAGAGAGCTACTGTATCATTTGTGTGATATGGAAATATAATCCATATCCTGGCTTTAGATCATTCTTTTTTCTTGTAAATTCACGTCAGAATGACAAAAGCAGCACACTGATTTAAACATTTTGTAACTTTTGAGGTGATAACTCTGAAATCTTACCACTTTTTTAACTTGGATTCTTAACTAATTCATGTAATTGAAAGCTTCTTCACATACTTGAGAAATTAAATCTCATCTAGGAGAGCTGCCTAGGGTTTTGCAGACTAGAACCGAGGAAAAAGGCACATCATAGATCTGAGTTTGAAAGCATTTGTCTTGGTATTTGATGTGTATTTTTAATTGCTATTACAATTACAGATATTTTACTTTTCTTTGAACATACACCGTCGAAATGTGTTTTCAAACAGATCAAACAAAATGCAAAGTGTTCTGCGGCTTTATTTTTGTTCTTAAAAGTTTGATCAGTTTCCATTCTACTATTATTAGGGAAAATAAATTGTATCAGTTTAATGCAGTACAAATTGTTTTATGATTGTATAGGAACGCAGGGAGAGCTTGACAGAGCTGAGAGTGAAGCCATGTACTCTGCCAGACTATCATGTAAACAGGTCATGTTTTTCTTTAAAAGAACCCCACTTCTGATAATGCCATCTGTCACAGTACAACCTATTCTGCATCCTGTCTTCCCACTTCTCTCAGCCACCTGCGAGGCCATTGTTGACTCTCTTACTCCCAACCTCCAAGTCATCTCCCCTCTAATTTCAGCTGTAGAAGCAAGTGGATGAATTTTTGGCTGACCTGTTAAACACATAGTCACAGCAACCAGAGCAGGCTGGCAGCACATCCAGAAGTGGTAATTCGGTGGAAGTCCTTGCTCCATCTCCTCCACTTGCCTACAGAGTCTCGGCAGGGATGAAATTTCTGGAGGAGACACGTTTTCAAATACCACAAGTTGTGTCTGTCTTGCAAGAAGCCCCCTGAGCACATCTCCTATAGACCCCTGTCGGTTCAAAACAGAAATCATCAGCAAGGTTCAGACCTGCTGGCAGAGCAATTGCTTGCTCTCATAAGCTCTAAAGCTCCTTGTGAAACGTTTTTGGAGGGGGATGAAATATGGCTTTTGTTAGTAAGTTCAGTGGCTGTTTGCTGGTAGCATCAGAGAGATGACAGTTGGACCTGCCTGCCAGGTTCCAAGTTTTTGTGTGAAAGCATGGAGGAGTGAATGCTTTTCAGCAAAAGAATGATAAAATATTTCTTTTAGCACAGGTAAAACTATTCCTTTTCAATAACTTTAGCTTTGAAAATTGCTGAAAATGTATGAGTAACACATTTGGCTTGACTCTGATATCTGGTATGTAAAATTTCAGGTCAAGCATAAAATCTAGCAGAGCAGCTGGAAAAAAAGTTTTATAGTGGGAAGTGGGTGTAAGCAAAGGAAACTTGCTGAAATGATGATGGCAAGAAGCAATTATGTGAGTCTAGGAGATAGTAAATACGATTTCAGAAATGATACAGCTAAATAAATAAATTAGAGAGCAGATGGCTGAAAAGAATCCAAGCAGACAGAAGTTCTTCATCCACATTAAATCTGGTGATGTATTCCTGAAGGGAATTAAAGGTGCTAGAGTTCAAAGCCCTTTCAAAAAGTACAATTTCCAGGCTTAAGTGAACTCTCCACAGGATGGTGCATTTTCACTGAAAGGTGAATAGGTGTCTGCTGAGAGTCACGCACAGTTGCACATAACTCAGTGGTAACTTGGACTGAATGGACCTAATCTTTGCTGTTACACTGCTTAATATCAACCCACACTGAAACAGTGTATTCTCTACAAAAAAGGCATAAAGTAAGTGGTTAGACCAATAATTTTTCAGGCCATTCACTTTTCTTGAAAGTGGAAATAAATTCCTTGTGCACAAAGCTTCAGCTTTTGTAACTGTGTGTGTAAAGTACTAAATAACTCATGCGTTGTGTTACGTCCAAGACAAACCAAGCTTTGCCAAAGAGCCTCCTCGGCCTAGCCAGGTCTGGCCATACCTATTTCACAGGTCATTAGTCCTATCCTTTTTCTGTTGTACACCATCGTGGATGACTGCTTGGGCTTGTATTAGGCATGACTGCATATACTGACAGACTCAATATAGAGCAAGGAAATAAAATTGGATATATCAGCCTTGAAAGAAATAGTCCTAATAGTTTTTCCATCCTTTCCCTGGCAGATACAGCAGGCATATAAAAGGAGGGGAAGGTTATGCAAATATCGGCCCAGTCCTTGCTGGATTTGCAGTATTTTTCACTGTGTGCTAATTAAGAACTACACACAACTTGAGGCCTTTCATGTAGCAGCATCAAAAGGGTGCATTTGTCTCACTGGGCACAGAGAGGCTGGCAGTGGTGGTGTGTAGCTCCAAAGGGCTTCCTGCACTATGTGTTGGTAGCTCTTGACACCAGTACAGGGTGGGAAACAAGTGGTGAGACAGCAGCTCTTGAGGGGAACATGGGCATTACTGTGGATCTCCAGCTGAACATCAGTTGGCAATGTCAATAGGTAGGAAAAAAAGAAAAGCATGGTATTGGGATGCATATGGAAGTACAGACTGCAGGGAGCGATCTACACATTGGTGAGCTCTCAGCTGTTGTGTTTGCTGTGCCTAAAGGAGAGCAGCCTGCTGGGGAGCAGGTAAAAGACAGGAAGATTTTCAGTCACAGGTAGCACAGAACAAACTGTTGTGAAGAGGAGGCCCAGTAATCTCTCTTCTGTGCTATGGAAAAAGAGAAATGGGTCTAAAGTGAAGCAAGAAAGATGAGGTAAACCCTAGGAAAGTGTTGTCCTTGATATTCGCTGCCGCTGGATTTTGTGGAGTCTCCATCACTGGAGGTGTTAGAAATGGTTTTAATAAACATGAGTGAAGCGTATCTGGCTTTAGCTCATAGTGGGAGGTGGATTACATATCTTTTCTACCATCCTTATGATTTGGTGTTACTAGTGATAATACAGCACATGGAATTATTTTCTTAATGAAAAACATGGTGTTCTGGGTTCATAAATTGTGATTGGAAAGATCTCTCTGCAGAGTGGGATGCGAGTTGCTAAGGTACACAGGCACTTATTCATCATGTAATTTCCTCCGTTCGAAATGTTCCTTAGGTAAGTGGTTAAGGCATAAACAGCTGGCCTTGCATTTCAGTTCAGATATCGTTGTCCTGAAATACATGGGGACATCACTTTGTCAGCTGGCACTTGACAGTCCATTTGAGTTCCAAATTTGAAACATGTAATTGGATTCTTAGGATGATATCTGAGTCCCCTTTGAAGTCATGGGGTAACAATTTCACACTGAGGACAGAGTGGTGTCCACGTGTGTGTGCTTAGCTTTACTGCCCTAGCAGGCCCGTTGTTTTCAGGACAAGGGTACAAGGAGTGGGTTGTAAGAGCATGTAACCTTTGCTATGGGAAACAGTTGGTTGCAGAAGGGGGCCTTTGGAGTGCTTGTGTGGGTGAGTGAGAGTGTACAACAAGCGTTACGTGAGGTGAATTATTTTTTCCTTTTTTCAGATTATGTCAACAAGACTAATTTACACCATCTGTTCTAGAATATAGAGAGGCTGTCAGGAAAAAAGCAACACCCATTTTGGTGTTTTAACTTTCATTTTACAAGACTTAAGGCGTTCTATAGTCTCTTTAGTGTAATGTGTTTTCTCTTTTTTTTCTGTTTTGGGATGGTGTGTTCTCCCTCCAAATAGATTTTTTTCATTACCAATGTCCTTTAATTTGCATTTAGTATTCGTATAGCTGTTACTGCAAGTTCAGTGTTTCTTCAGCTACTGGTTAATTCTTCCTGACGAGATGCATGCAGAGAAGACTCTAGGTGCAATGAATTGGAATGGTTCCACTGAAAATACTCACTTTGTTTATGGCAGTATGTATTCAGAGCAAGTTCACTGTTGACAGTGTAACTACTTTAGATTTAGAGTAGATGATTGTCATCATTTCATCCTCAAAAAGAGATTGCATTAATGTAAAAGCTCAATGCAAATCTCAGAGCTGAGAGTTAAAATTTGTGCCTCATTATGTATTGTTGCATTACACGTCTAGATTTTTTTTGCAGGCTTTTCTTAACTGTGCAGTGATGTGCCCTGTGTAGGAATTGCATACGTATACCTGAGGCTAGAATAAGCCCAGGAGGAAGCACAAACCCCAGACTTCAGGACCACCAATATATCAGTTGTTAATAACCTTGCAATGTTATTATAGCTAACACTAGAAACATAATTAAATTGGAATGATTTGAAACTGCCATTAGGGGAAAGAGGATGGAGGAAAACAGCTTCATCGTCACAACATCATGTTTTCATTGACCTACTTACAGTAGAGAAGAAAATGTGTCCCTTCCTATTATACGCAGAATAGGTTTGTTCAGCAATTTTATAATGCAGCTGTGCAAGGGAAGACTGGCTTTCCTAACCACTCTAGGAGGATTTGGAAAGGAGAGTAACATAATTTCACACACATAGCACTAAGACGTGTAAGCTCCTGGCCAAGCTGTAATGTTATTACACTAATCAATTTGGCAGAAGGTACTTGCACTGAGAAAAAAAGGGGGAAAAAAAGACTTGTATTCAGAGGTGAGGGGTAAAGGGCTGTGCCTGGGCTGCAACAGTGCAGAGAAACCTTTTACGGGTGGTCATGTTTCCTTCATCTTCATCTTCCCTGATGCCGAATCCTTGCCATCCCGAGACCCAAGGCACACTACCTGGCGTCTCTTGCAGCTGAGCAGCCCTTCTCTTTGCATGCTGAAGGGGATGGCTGCCTTCTGCTGTCACTTCAGTGGGCGTTCCCCTTGTGTCCTTCATGTCAGGGAAGTACTGAATGCATGAAGGGATGGCGCAGGGCCTGGCCCTCTTGGGGTGCACAGGCTGGCACTGTCGCTGAGCCTGAGCATCAGTGTGTGGTATGGCACTGCCACTGCACATCCAGCATGCTAGTGAAGTCACCGAGCAGAGCCCACAGCATCTAAACCGCCGCTGGGGAGGAATCCCAGGTGTTCTTGCTTCTCCACTTCTCTCCCATGAGCAAACAATGTGAAACGCGGATGTCCAGATTACTCTGGCTTGGGGTAGGCAGCATATGGGAATTGTGATGCAGCCCCACGTCCTCAGGACTTGTGCATGTGGTATTGAATGTTTGTTGTCTTACACCTGGGTAAATAAACCATTTCTATCTGAAAAAGAACACCTCCAGCTAGTTCTTTCTACACTGTTCAGGTCACATTCCTCCACAGGGTGTTATTGGTAAGTTAGTATTGTCAGAGGCATGAGTCACTGCCATAGTAGCTTAGTAATGTGGAGCAGGAGCCAGCTGGTAATTAACAAAGTAAAGATATTGTATACGTTTTCCTCAACTATTTCACATGTAGCAAAAATAATTAGAAGCAGATCAGGTTGGGTGTTTAAAGCTGTTACATACATTTAAAGCCTCTCACTGTGTTAGGATATTATTTATTTTGCTGTTGTTCCAGGATTCATAAATATACATGTAGGAGTTGTGAAGAAAGGGGAGACCCAGAGTCCTGTCTTTTTTTAATGCTTTAATTCTGCGTTGTTTAATATGTTCACCCCAATGGCTTTCTTCTCTGCCTGTTTTTAGGAGTGGCACAGCTTTGGCGGTCTCAGCTGCTCTCTTTTGTATTTAACTTCCTTTCATTTTAGAAGTGTCTTGAATTGGAAGGTGATGTGCACGTGCATGTGCTATGCAATCTGTTAGAAAGATGAAATCAGCTTCTAATTGAAGCAAAGGAGAGACGAAGCTAACACAAATGGTATTAAACTGCTAAACTGGGAAAGACTCGACAGTATGAATGGGGGTGATGATGGATTTCATTATGTAGTGTAAGTAAAATATCCTATTATCCACAAGCTTGCTTTAACTCACTTGGTGTCTCATTATTTTATCACCAGATGGTGACCAGTGGTTTCAAATTAAGTCGCTCTCAATTACCTGTGTGTGATGGTTGAGTGATAGTGCACTTTGATATGTCTCTCTTCCATGCCACTTCAGCCCGGGAGTCCTTGATCTTCCTGCAGCCTGACTCCAGGACTCGGCTCTGAGTATCCCAAGCCTTTGACTCTGCTTTTTCTCTGGGGCAGGATCTGATCTGAGCACTCTGAGGCAGAAGAAGCAGGGAACAGAGCAAGCGATCGGAGGAGCATCATTTCTACGGGTAGGGTGCAGTTAACTGTCTTCGTGGGGAGCGCTTGGGTACTGGCAATGGCTTTGAGAAATATCATTTATTCTTGAAAACTTTCTTCTTGGAGAGAAAAGGATACTGTTGAAAATGTGAATGGGTGCTTTTTGATACAGAGTGCAAAGTCTTTGTCAGACAGTGACAGTTTCTGTTCAAGCTTTGAACTCATGCTACACATGCGAGTGGCTGTACAGTGCAATGACAGGTGGGGAAGAAGCTGCTCCATAATACCTTTGCTCTTTGCTACATTTATTCACCTCCACATTGATGGAAGAGCACAGGGGATTTCAGAGAATGTGTTTCTGAAGCTTATGAAAGAAAAGGAATTCCGTGTGCAGTTT
>JANHGB010052285.1:16409-29487 GCA_026283785.1 Coracopsis vasa | reverse complement strand
GGCAGCCTGTTCAATGCTTGACAGTCCTTTCAGGGAAGACATTTTTTGTCATATCTAATCTAAACCTCCCCTGGCACAGCTTGAGGTGATTTCCTCTTGTCTTGTCAGTTGTTACTTGGGAGAAGAGACCAACACCCACCTTGCTACAACCTCCTTTCAGGTAGTTGTAGAGAGTGATGAGGTCTCCCCTGAGCTTCCTTCTCTCCAGACTAAACAACCCCAGTTCCCTCAGCTGCTCCTCATCAGACTTGTACTCCAGACACTTCGCCAGCTTCATTGCCCTTTTCTGGACCCTCTCCATCACCTGAATGTCTTTCTTGTAGTCAGGGGCCCAGAACTGAACACAGGATTCGAGGTGTGGCCTCACCAATGCCGAGTACAGGGGGATGGTCACTGCCTGGCCTGCTGGCTATGCTATTTCTGATACAAAGAGAAATAAGAGAGTAATAGCATAAGGAACACTTAGCAATGAGTCTGTGTTGCATTTCTTGATGATATTTTCAATCAGAAAGCTGTTTAAAAATGTTATCAGACTACTTTTTTAAACTTAGAATATTGCATTAGTAGCAATTATTTGTAAATGTCATGCTAAATTCATATTTGCTGATAAAATTAAAAATAAAATGACAGTATTAACCTTTCAGCAAAAACTGCACTGACTAGACTGAGGCTGTTACTGTATCCCACTTATCTGTGCATACAACGTGATTAAGCACCCTTTTGGAAAAAGTATTTATTAAGAAATATTTTAATACGTTTCTGCTTAGAAACTTACTCAGTGTTTTGAACGCCCTTAATGAGCTAGTTGTCTAATTTCAATTAAAATTAGCAAGAATCATTTGCCTCAAATTCCTTAGAGTAATGATTATGATTAAAGCTTTTATTTTACTTTGGCAAAAAAGAATCTCTGCACAATAATACTTTGGGTTAAATTTAGATATTGTGTATAATGTACAAATGCATGTGATGTAACTGACAGAATAGGTTGCAGAGAAGATTCCTTTTGTCATTTCAACTTACTCTCTCAATCTGATGATTGATCATAGCAAATAATAAACACTTTATAACAGCACTTTTTCAGATTAAAATGCTACGAGTCTAAATACCACATTTAGTTACCTTTAAAATTACAAAGGGAGAAAAAATTAGCTGCTGAAACACTGAGTAGCTCCTGAAATTGAGTGTAGCCTCATATGAATTAGAAATACAGTATCAGTAATGACAGCATATTTTTCATAGATGAGTGATGTATCCAAAAGGGAAAGTCAAATGCTGCCTAATGAAAGAAAATTGAAGTGGATCAAAAAGAGTGAGTTACAGATTTCAGATAAATTTATAAATGCTTGCTCAAATATTTAATTTGAATGCTCTCCACCAAAGTGGAAGAGATGGATCACAAAACTCCATGACTTGCGTGTATCCCAAACTTCCATTATTTTTTTATTGTTGCTAAGGTTTGTGATTCTTTTTTGGTTTGTGGGGGTTTTTATTTATCTGAAACTCTCCCTATTGGATTTTTCTGAGAATGCTTCTTAGTTTATTGTTGGATATTCCCAGTGGGAAGTGTGGAATATTTGTGTATATGTTGTCCCTACCAGTAAGCCAATGTTTTTCAAAGTTTCTTAAATTTATTTTTAGAATAGTAATTTTGAGCTAATGACTTCTGAAATTTGCTTTAACTTGAGTTTATAAAATTGCTTTGATGCCTCAATTGATAATATTAGATAAGTGATTCTCTTGTTAGAATTCCGGGGACCTAAGAAGGTCTATTGTGATGACTTAACACCTAAGTATTTGTATTGCTTAGTAAGCAGGAGCTAGTAAGCAGATTGGAAGGAGTACATATATGAAGGTGGAGGGAAATTGAGTGAGTTGTGTAAGAATCACAGCAAATAGCTGTGGCCAGAGGAAGGAAGAAAGAGACAAATTAGTTGATCTTTGCTATGGCTGTAGGGGACAGCAGAATATTATTAACAGGGAAATACTTGTCTTGTGAGTCTCCTAAGTTTTGTGTCAGGATAGATCTTTTACTGCTGGGAGGATAGGCAAGTATCCTATTTTTTACCAGTGATTGTAACCTGGTAGATTTCATAGCTTGGTAGCTTCTGATCCATACAGCTGAAATTCAAATCAACTGCTTTGCAATATGTATTTAAGTCTGCAAGCTGTTCACATCGGGTGGAAAGCTGAGAAATGTTGCCTACCTGATGATCCAAGACTTTTCTGTATTTTCTAGTACATATAATCCAGTAGTGCAGATATAAGATCAGCGTCTCATAACAGTAGAAAATAAATGCTGTGTAATTTTAACACCTACATCATGGGTTGTTTTGGGCTGGAGTGCTGTTTTTAGATTAATGAGTAGTGAAAAGCATGTGAAAAATCTCTTGAGGGAAGCTGATCCCCTGAATACAATTAATGTTCTAATAAAGAGAAATTGAAAACCTTTATTTTGCAAGTGGTATCTGGGATATACATAACTTACAGGAACATTATTATGTTGTCAGGAATAGCTTAAAGCAATGCGAGCTACCAACAATTAAAACATTGGCATGTTGGTATCACTTATTTGAATTCTACATACAAATACCATTTTATAAAAGAAAAAAGAAAAAAAAAACACTTCAAAGTTGTGAAGTGCATTAGCAATATGATGCAAAAACCTTACCAGTGCCTGTGAATGGGTAAAATTATCATGTTTGATAGTTTCAGAGTAAAAATGGTATTTTTCTTGGGCTTACAGTTTCTTGAGGATCTAGTTTGAGTTTAAAGGCTTAAGAATTATTTGTCACAGTAAAAGGTCAGGCTTTTACAAAGCTATAAGGGTATATGATGGGAGTCAGGATGCAAATCTCATCAGCAAATAGGCATCTGAGACTAAGCCAGCAATAGTAGCAGTCATTACTTACATATGCTTTTTGAAGTTGTAAATATTTAACTGATGGTGCAGCTCCTGAAAGCATTAAGGATGGATGAAGTACTTGTCCTCATTTTACTGGCAATGCATTTTAAACTGAGTATCAGATGTTAATTTATTTTTATCTGTTTAAAGTAAGCAAATACCCATTCTGTGAAATAGGCAGATATGGAGAGATTCCAAACCTTTGGCTATAAACAGATTTTTATTTACCCCTGCTAAGACGTGTTCTTCCCTCTTCTGCTTTATCTCTGCTTTCTGTAATTACTGGAACACTCTGAAGCTGTGTGAATAGTACCTCCCTATTAGAAGGCAGTGCAAAGTGCAAAGAATGCAAATATTTATCACTAACAAATCGCAAGGTTTGCCTCCCAGCTGCATTCGCTAGAGAGCTAGTCATTTAAGCACTACTTGCAACAGCCTTTTCAGTTGCTTCTACAATGTTTTGCATGCTGTCGTTCCATGCTGTATGATTCCTGAAGGATAGTGCCTTTGTAACTTTAAAGCTTTTGCCTGTGTGCATGTAGCACTACATTTTTGTGGGTTAGTTTGCATGACAGCTGGAAATACTATGCTGTATTGAGCCAGCAATCACATTAATGAAGTTTTTCCTAATTCAGACACTGCTTTGGCTAATGAGGGTGATGTACCTACTAGAAGAAAAATCGCAGCAAACTCACTGGGAGTTTATAGATCACTTGTGCCTTACGAAGGCGGAGTGGGGGGGAGAAGCAAACACTTCTGGTTTGAATTTTCCAACATTCATAATGGCCCAGTGCATAGCTTTCAGATTTGATGGACATTTTGCATTAAAGTCCATCCTTTAGAAACATACGATAATTTCGCTTTTGGAATATGGGTTTCCTATTTCAGTGTGTTTTGCATGTCCTGTAGGAACAACCCCTGCATTTTCTAGATTTCTCATAATGATTTTGAGAGACTTCTTGATGCATTCTTTCTCTACCTGAGTCTCCTTTTAACACATGCACCAACTGCCCCCACCCTTTCCATAACCTACCCCTGATATAGCATAGCTCCATTGGGAGCTGTTCAAGCTCCTCTGTGAAATAAATGACGTAGGTGGTACAAACTGCACAATGTTGCTGTGAGATTGTGTTCCTAGCTTTCTTGAGAAGACTGCAGCTGAAGCAGAAGTTCTCTTTTTGGCAGCTGCAGAGAATGTTTTTTGCCAATACTCTAACTAGTAAGTTGGCTCAGTTTCTCATCAGCATAGAGCCAACAGTGTGGATGACAGGTAGCTGTGTAAATAGCTGTGTGGTGTGGGTAATGTTCATCAAAGCAAAGGATCCATTCAATGTAAAGTAAAGGGACCCATATTTCACTATACATCACGTAACAGTACGAGATGATATGGGATTGCTGTTGCCTTTCCTTTGGGTTTTGAGTTGTTCTCGTTTTCTTTTGAATGCTTGAAGAGATTTCTGAAGTTTTGCTGATGTGCATGAGCACTTAAATGTAACCTGATTCAATATCAAAATTTTTAAAATATGATTTCCAAGGAGAGAAGAAACATAACTGCATGTGTTTTCTTTCTACAGGGATGAATTGTAAAAGCTACATCATCTTGACCCAAATATAGTGTTACAGTGGACTGCTCATCTCCAGTTCTAAAAGCTTTTTGAAAACCAACAGCATTGCAGCTTGTTTTGGACTTCATTCTACTGTTATCAGCATGGAAAAGCGTGGTGTTTGTTTTATTTTTTTAGATGCTCAAAGCAAATCCGACAAAGAAATGGCGGAAAGTTTTATCGGGCACTGTTTTATTTAACATGCCTTTATTTTACTTTCATCTGTTCAAAGTGAATTGCTGCAAAACTGCAGATCAAGACCTACAGCTTGTGAACTCTAATTTTGAAGGGGGTACTTGAACACTCACTTCTCTTGGCTCCTGTGTCCCTTGATAAAACTGCTTCTGTGCACCTTACAACACTACGTAGGCAATACAGGTTTTCTGTCTTCCAATGTCTGCTAGATGCTACTAAAAGGAGATGAATTCCCTTTTTAAGCTTTTGACATGGTGTCATAGACTAGCATGTAGTAGATACAATCAGCTGCTTTATTACCTTAAAACCAGGCATTTGTATATATATTAAACTTCACAACATCAGAGGTGGGTGGCCACTCTTATTGAACATGGCTGTTCAAGTTGGACACAACAGGTGTGTTGTAATCCTTCTGAAATTAATCAGTGGAGTCTTGAAATTCTGTTTTGGTTTATAGCTCACTACTGGTGAGATACACATGGACTTAACACTGTAGATATGATGTAAGCTGTGTCCCAATCACTGAACAGTTTACACAATGCTGCTTTGCCAAATAAAGCTAAAAGCAAGAGGGGGGTTGTGTGCTTGTGTGGAAGACTAGGATCAGTATGTAGTAGAATACCGAGATAGGGATTGCTAGATTCTGTATTAAAAAAACAAACCAACTCCAGTTTGGTTCTAAAAGAAAGCTGCTTTTGGCAAAGCCATTTGCTCTGTTAGTGTTCTCATTTTTCTAACTGTGGGCACCCAGGAAAAATTCTGGCTTTTTAGAAGATGAATTTTAACTGCCATACAAGGAAAACATGATACATGCAGGAGGAGCAATGAATCCTGGACTCCTAAGTACAGATAGAGAGGCAATTGTTCACTTTTGGAAGGCTATAAACCTTTTTTTTCTGCCTCAAGTTTTCTGTTTCGGTGCTGTAACTGTCAACAGCAAATGGCAAAGCAGTACCATAAGGTGGGCTGCTTTGGGAAAGGAGGAAGTGGATCTTGAGTCATCTCCTCAGATTTGAGCAACCAGGAATTAAAGTAAACAACATGTTATCATTATTTTCTTTTCTTTTCTTTTTTTAATGGTAGAAAGGATTATAGACTAAAATAACTTGCATAAAACAACCCATAGTGATCACTGCAAAAATATATTGACTTTTTATGGTGGAACAGCAACGATTTTGTGACAGGATTAATCCCTGAAAGCATAAAGGTTGAAATTCAAAGGCCTCTGAATATGAAAGAGGAATATTTTAAATAATCTTCCTTTTGAAGGCAGATCCCATCCTATTCCTGTGTAAAAGATATGTATAGCTTAATTTATTTAGATGTTGGGAAGTTAATGTACCACCTCCTGACCCAACGGCAGCCTGGGAGCACGTGCACGAGGTTAATCTTGCAAAGGAATTAATATAGTGTGTATTCTAGACAATACAATTCAGAAAACCCCACTTGCGTCTGACAAATTTGTACTAACCCACAATCAACTGTGAATCTAGTTCTTGGTGTTGAAGTGAAATATCTTAAATGATGCATGCTAATGTTCAACCTTTTGGTCACTGTATCACTTGGTTTGAGTTCAGCTTTATCTACATCTCCTCACTAATTTGATCAGTTAAATGAAAGATATGAGCTCAACTGTATCCAAATTCTTGTCTCTGGATGCAGTGTGATAAGCTAGCCTACCTTGGAAGAGGTGATACAGCTGAGACCCGGCAACAGCTTCTTGGGGGAGAACCACTTCAGGGACCAAGGCTGTTGGGATTAGTGTGGCCCTTCCACTGAAAGGGGTGCTGATAGTCAAGGTACTTGGACAGAAAAGGATTATCCAGGAGTAACATTTAGGAATTGGAGAATGAAAGCCCCTTCATGATGGAGCAATGGTTCTGAAGTAGAAACTTGGAGAAGAGGACAAACTGAAATGCAGAAGATTTGAAAAGCTTGAATAAATGCTGTGTGAACTGTCTGAATTGCTACTTTGCCAAATAAAACAAACTGAGAGGAAGCTGTATCTAGGTGTCTGCTTGGTTTTGTGGGCTTGTTTGTTTGTTTGGTTGTTTGTTTAACCTTCAGAGGACTTCACATGCCCTAAAAAAAAGCAAGCATGCATAGAAATAGTGGTTTACTAAATGACCTGAGCTCTGTCCTTTCTCAGGTAACTCATGTATCACAGCAGTTACCAAGCCTAGTAATACCATACGGAATGTAAGTGGAGTTTTACTTGGCTGTTCAGAATTTGGCTTAGTTCCCATCTGTGTGTTTTGGGGATCAGGCTGTGTGCCATGTGTAGGTTCTGCCTGCCCTCTGTGGTTGAATCCAGCTAGCTAGGAGTGTAGGATCTGTCACTTGGAGGCATTAAAGGTTGGTTATCTTTTTAAAAGAGGTGCAGTAATGTTTCATGGGGTTGGTTTCACTCCCCTCCACACCAGAACAGCCTGGGAGAACAGATTGGCTGAACCAGTGAACAACCAGTCCGGTTGTTCCCAGGGGCCAAACAGTGGCAGACCTGCAGAGCTTGAGTGGAGGAACCAGGAGCCCGTATCTTGAAACCCCACGAAGAGTTGTGGGTGCTCCACAGAGAAGAGAGTTTGGTGTGCGCTAGGATGCTGTTTATGTAGCAGGAATTGCCTGTTTGTTTACTATTCCCATTCCAGCTGGTCAGCTAACTTGAGGGCATAGAGACCATCACGTGGTTATTTTTTTCCTGGAGGAAAGCTGGCGTGCAGAGGCTGTGCATCAGCATTGCTGATGGAGGCCACCGAGATGATTCCTGAAACGTTTTGTAGTCAGCGAGTTTGAAGCAGGCAGTGACACTGGAGCGGGAGGGCTCTACATGGCATGGCTTAATCCTGTGCCTTTTAAACAAAACTGTTTGAGCAACAACAGGCTATTCTCATGAGGACTGTTGATGGTGTTTCTCTGCGATCTCACTTTGATCTGCTAATGTTTATTTGTAGTCCAGCCGTTTTCAACATATGCTTCTGAGGAACTGACCTGATAGATACTGAGAAAGTTCCCTGGTGCTACTAAGAAAATGAAGTCCTTTTTTCAGCCATGTTTAGGCTTATGTTTGCATCTTACATGTCTTTATTACAAACAGTTAAGTATCTTGTTCACCATGTTCTGTTAAATCCCCTTTTTACTATAATGGAGAAGGAGCATCTGAGGTTAATCAGTAACGTCTATTTCGGGTGCCTTACAGACTAGGAGGACACTTTCAAGGGCCTCTGGATAGGGAAAGAGGTGATTGAGAGCATCTGCCTAGGCTAATGCTCTGACCAGAGCTCTGGACAAGCTTCTCTTCTCTGGGTATAGAGGCAGCCTCAGGAAAGTCATCTGTTGTGCACAGAATTAAGACTTCATAAATGCTTTCCCATAGGGCAGTGGAAATTTGGGACTGCCTACTCTGAAGACCTTTCCAGTCCTGCACCCATTCAAGTTCCCTGCTCCCTCTATATCTATGTTGTCCAGTTATCTGTTTTGAATGTAATTATCGCAAATCCATCTGTTTTGTGCATTAGGACCTGGTAGTTGTGAAGAACTATGCTAAACTTTCTTGCTCTGCCCCCTTTAAAACAGGATTAAACATTTCTGCTGGCCAAGCAACTGATGCCATTGTGCCGTCAGCTGTGACTCTCAGTCCTTCGCAGCACCGAACCTTTCTGCCTTGTCTGTTTCTTCTCAGCCTGCTCAAAAGGTGCTTTTGATTGATTTATGAGTAGTTTATAACTATATGAGTAGTGTATTTTATTTATGAGTAGTTTAGTATGCCTTACAAATGAAACATTAAAATTCCAGCAGGTGTCTTTAAAAACTTGTTTCTGAGCTGGCTTCTTGTGCTGATTCAGTCCTTCTCAACTTCTGTTTCAGAGCTCCAGCGCAGAGCACAGTGCTCAGCAAGCATTTCTGTTGTAGTACCGATGAGCTTTACATTATCACTTACTTGTTTAAATACCTCTTAGTTGAAAAATATACAGCAAAGTTAGTTCTGCACTTCCCACCTCCCCCAATATTCCCTGTTTACAGCATGTTTCCCTTTCCTTACTTGGGTTGAGCTGATTGTTTCATGGGCTCTTTTCTTTCACACTAATTACTACTACATGTTTATTACCTCTCTGAATCTTTTCTAGCTTTTCCCTTTGCTTTTACTCTTTTAGCTTTTGCCATTAGAAACCAAAACCCCCAATCCCTGATGCTCATGAGAGCAGCCAGCATAGACCTCAGTGATGTGTGGCAGTAAATTCTGCTGGGGCTTAGTCGAGAGGCTCTCGCTTTGTTTTGGGGTGGCATGTTTGTGTTGCCTTTGGTTCCTGCCCCTGACTCACCCTGTGGAGCTTGGGATTGAAACTCCAGTGCTTTATCTAGGATTTAAACAGCAAATGGAGCATCACACTGACCTATTTCAGCCGTTTTGTTTTGCAAATGTGCTTTTGGAACTGTCCCTACTATAATCCTGCAGTTCTATGGAAAGACTACAGCAGGGATGTTGAGGCTAGGATCAGAAAAAAACTGACTTCTAATTGTGGATTAAACTCAGGTAAGCACTGCTTGTTGCTCTGAAATAATTTGTACCCTTAAATGTATGTAAGTTGGTCTGAAGGGCAAAACACTTAAAAATACAAAAAGTGATCTCACCAAAATGTATCTTGATCTTGGTCACTATTAAAATACACTGACAAAACAAATTGTAATGACCTCTTCTAATACACAGAGGAGTAATATCCACAGGTAAGTGCTACCACAGCAATCAATATTCCCTGCTTATCTATCTAAAGCATGTTGGTAGTAAAAATAGGTTGACTGAGCATATTCCCTGATCTGTGGATAGATGTGTCAGTGTACAGGGCCACCTAAGCTTTCTCTTCTCCAGACCAAACAAGCCCAGTTCCCTCAGTAGTTCCTCATAAGACTTGTGCTCCAGGCCCTTCGCCAACTTTGTTGCCCTTCTCTGGATGCACTCCAGCACCTCCGTGTCTTTCCTGTAATGACTGGCCCAGAACTGAAAACCCACGTTATTGAGACCGCTGTGTATGAATTGCAGGAGCCTGCCAAGCCAATCTGTTGTTATGCTACCTTTGTCTTGCTCTTCATGTAGCTGATGATGCCCAGGCTTTCTGGAAAGGTGCAAAGTTCTTTTTCATTTCACTCCAGCTGTGGTGTTTGCAGGTACCTGAGAGGCCACAGGCCTCAGGTTTGTGATCTGCACATCAGCAACTGTCATCATCTCCCCTCCTGGAAAACAGAGTCCCTGGGAAGACTGGCAACTATAACGTAGCGATAGCTGGACTCCTGTGCTACACTTGTTGGCTGCTGCCCTGGCTCCAACTCTGCTTGGACATATTTATCTTTGACTGTGTCATATGCAAAACCCACAAAGGTTGATTCCCCTTGCAGCAGCATAGCAACACAGCCGGTGTGCTGTTGGGTAAAGTGACTGGAAAGCTGGGCAGCTTCGTGCACCATGGCTATACTGGCTGGCTTGTGCTCCATGTAGAATCTCGTTATGATCCTGCCCGGAAGAACACAACCAAACCTTTCGTTCTTCTGCTGGCTGCAAGCTGGGGTTTCAGTAATAGGAGCACTACAGGGGCAGTGAGAAAAGACTACTATTTTTGCTGCTATCATAAGATGATGAAGGAGAATTGGATATTTAATTAAAACCCCAAACAAATTTCAATGACGGGAAACAACACCCCAACCAGCTGGGCAGTGCGTGTTTCCTAGAAGGTTGTATTTAAAATGTAATCTTTTGGATCTTGTGCTATTTGCCATGCCTGCTGTAGGCTAGGATGGAAGAGAGTCCGTGCTCTGCAAGTTAGAAACAGGCAGCATCAGCAGAAGGTCTCCTGGACCTAATGTAATGCTGAAGTACAACCAGACTTTGCCTAATGTGGCAGAAGGGCTCTGAACAAGGAGCACTGCAGCTGGATTCCCTGAGTGGTTAGCACACCAGCTCTGCCATTGCTGTCACTCAGCTCAAGGACTGCTCAAGAGACAGGTCATGGAGGTAGATGCCCTGTTCTTCTCAGTCTTCCTAAAACAAAACATCTCAACAACTCATACATACCTCTGCAACATCATACATGTTGCAGCTTCTTTTAAGGCTGTTTCACAGAAAGAAGAGATGTGTTTCTGTCTGCTCTCACACTATGGTCTTGTAGCACAAAATTCAGCTGGTAGGTGAAAATAAAGGCAATGAAAGAAATATAAGAATAAAATAGGTTTATTAGAGCTATTTTACATGAAGTAATCAAGACTGAGCAACTTGAAGAACTATTTGTATACCATGGCAATATTCTCGCTGACTCGAAGTTACTGAAGTACAAAAGACGACATACAAAAAGATGCATGCCTCATTTGACTCTGGTTTTACTGGGACCCATGATGAATGTGGCATCCTCGGACAGTCAAACAAGATAGACAGCACGGTGTGTATATATAAATGTATATATAACATGTACTGTACACGCTTTACTGTTAACACATCTGAAGTTCACTCACATATATCAATTACTTGCTCCTAATTCTATGAGAATTTTGCTGGGGTGAGGGCAGGTCGCCGAAGCTTCCAAGCTTTGCAGGGAGTTACGGGATAACCAGGAGGAATCCTACACTCCGGTGTCACAGGTAAAAGCCGCTGCATGCTGTTCTCTCACGTCATGAAGGGTGCCGAGCTAGGCGTGGAAGAGGCTGTGCAAACCCTGAGCTCCAGAGAGAGACATGGCTCTGGGATTGCACATGACTGCTGTCGGGTACTGGTAAGTCCAAACTCATCTGCCAATGACTTGTGTTTTTTCATTTTAGCATTTAGTAAGCATGGCTCTGTCAGCTGCACAGAGGTTTAAACTACTGATGAAAAAAAGATGCTTTGCGCCTTATATCCCAAATTTCATTACAAAAGCTGGTGCTTCAATGGCGATTGCTTTTAATTAACAAACCAAGACGAATTCTTTAATGACAATACTCCCCGTGCATCAGGTGGAAGGTACACAAATCAGTCTCTGATGGACAGTGAATAACACATTGGTCTGGAGGGTCCCGGTCCCCAGGGTGGAGCACAGTGACAGCAGCACTGGCAGAGCAGGGTGGCACAGGCTTCCTTCTGTGCCTCGGCCGGCATGGCTGGGGCTGCTGGGCCGGGGCTGTGCTGGTGCCCTGGCCCTGGGGCCTGCTCTGCCATGGCCAGGACCCTGACAAGGCGAGGGCACCCTTCATCTCCTTTGGAGTGTCCCCAGCTTGCAGTGTCTTCTACTCAAGAGCCAACCAGGGCTATTTTCTGGAGCCTGAATGCTTCTGCTTTTCTGGGCATGGGCACCTACCCAGTTTCTTATTTATCACTGAAGGGGAATAACATGTTCCTCATCTCACAGGCTTCTTCTATACTTCAAACTTAACTAAAGGCTTTTGGTCCTTTTTTATAGAGGCAGAGGTTCATGGACAGAGGAGAAAGGGGAGAGAACAACTGACCTAAATCCAATGTTTAGAGATACATCCCATTAATGAGGTAATCGGACTCTTCAGATGTAATGGGCCGAGCTTTTTTCAGCTTCTGTCTCACTAAACGCAGTCTGCAAGCAACCATAAGCAGCAGTAAAGCGGTGATGGCCAAGCCTAAGGCTAAGGGTAACACAGCACCTACAAGGAGGTCGAGAAATTACACTTTATTTAATACAGTGAGAAATTGGTAGAGAAATAATGATTTTTTTCCTTTAAAAACACAGCCAGTCTATCACTTAGGTGCAAATATTTGGAGCAACTCTTGCTATGAACCTGAACTGTCTGATCTGGTATGTTGGGAACAGTTCAGAATATGGAGGCACGTTATTCAGTTCTTGACTATAGTATCTGGATCTGCAGCACCTGGCTGAAAAACTAACATAATTCAATATGAATTCACATGCTCATTCTTACCTGTTTCTGGGACTGGACGACTACCTCCAAGCTGGTCTCTCTTTGGCACCATTATGCCATTCCCATTTTTATCATCTGTTCTTCTCCCTGAGGAACTGTTATCTGGACAAAGTCAAGCAAGATAAATGAATATTGCAGTTCAGTGACTCAGGAAGTCTTATCCACAGGACACTAGAATTAAATAATGTGAAAGTGCTTAAATTTTGGGGGAAACCCCCCCATCATAGTTTAAGAACTTCTGACTCTGATTGTATAACTTGAATTTTGAAATAATGTGAAACTGAAGCTAAAATGTAAATTCAGTTTTGCATGGCAAACCATGGGATCATTTTCCACTGAAATAAAATCAGAGAATCATAGAATAGTTCGGGTTGGAAAGGACCTTAAGATCATCAAGTTCCAACCCCCCTGCCATGGGTAGGGACACCTCACACTAAACCATGTCACCCAAGGCTCTGTCCAACCTGGCCTT
>JANHGB010052283.1:0-14411 GCA_026283785.1 Coracopsis vasa | reverse complement strand
GTACTTCAGCTTAAACCATCCATACCATATGGAGAGTAAGGAGAGAGCAAACAAGGAACCTTATTCACACCTGTAGATTCACCACTAAAGCTTTAGAGTTTAACAGGAGGGTTTCCTCAGTTGCCTATGCTCAGTACAACCCATTTCACTTGAAGGCAGGCCTATGTCTAATAATGGAAGAAGATCAATTTAGCCACTGTCTTCATGTTTTCAAAAGGTCTTTATGCCTGTCAGTCACATGTATGTCCTGTCCTTGCAGGGGACAGAGTAGTTTTGCAATTAGGGCTGTGAAGTACTGTTGATGAACAACTCCCATTAACATCATGACAGTTCTTCAACAAAACAAAGACAAAACAAGATTTTTCTCACAATTTGCAAGTATGAGTCTTACCTTTTGGGAGCTGGAACAATAAAAGATGTTGTTACAGCAGCAAGTCAGAAATGACAGTGCTCATCCTGCCAGACCTCCTTTGAAAACCAATTGCACAACAGCACCGATAGGAGTTATAACGCAGATATTTCTTTGTACAACAGTAACAATTAGGAAAATCTTAAGCGTTTTCTGCAGTGACAGAACTGTTTGAGTCAGCAACAAAAATGAAAACGGCTCCACTATGGAAGTCTCTGTAAGTGCTACAGTTATCAGCGTTTCCCTCTGTTATTCTTTCTCAACGACAGGCTTTAACCCTAAGAAAGATGGAGGAGAAGCCTTTACTTTCCAGTTTACCTCATCCAAAATGATTATTTTTTTTTTATTTCAATGACTCAAATGCACTTTTACAATAAAAGGACTCTCCTTGGAAAGTCCCACTTTTAGCTGGTTTCCCGTGGTAATCTGAAATATTTTTTACTGTATTCTCCCTTCAGCTGCCCTAACTGCCCAATAAAAGGCCAATAAAATTAGATTAATTACCTTATTTATAAATTTTTCATGGGAAACAATTTCTGTCAGAAATAATGAATATTTCATATTTATAAATTCATCACTGGTCTCTTCCCTTCCCACCCTTTTCTCACTATAGAAGACACATTCTCTTTGCTTATCCGTAGAACTGGCTTTTCTCTCATAAAATCTGGCCAGGTCTACAGTAGGCACATTTTCCAGCACAGCAGAATTAACTCAGGTTATTATTTTAAACATTTTTTATATTGTCAAGAGCTTTGTGTAGGTATAGTTACACTGTGTGTAGCATTGTGTAGGTATAGTTACACTGAGATGGAAAATACGTTTGCCACTGTAATTTATTCCACTTGGGAATCAGCACTTTCTGTACCAGCACAATTACTTTCTTTTCTTTCTGGCCAGTGGAAGTTGCACCCACACAAGGATGGCTTGCCAGGAGAGTTACATTGGTAAACTTTTCCTCATGCTGACCTGACCTCCAAAATAGCATTACATAAATAATCGAGGCAGGTGGGAGCAATTGTAAGTGAATGCCAAAAAACTGTAGCTGAGTTCATTCTTATGTCAGAAGCACCGTGGTGGTGTGGTTCTGTCAAGGCTCAGTTATTTTGGGCTGGGTGGAGGAAACTACAGAAGGAGATGACACACTTCAGGATCATTTAAATTCTGGCTTTGGAAATAGCTTTACAGTTAAAGCTACTTTGAAAAAGAAGCGGGCCAGATTATGGCCTGACTCCAATTCCCATGTGGTCAGGACCAGAAGCTAGAAGTGATGAAACAAAAGGAGAAACTCTCAATGGAGTAGCTGAAGAAGAAGAAAGTCCTTTTTAGTTGAGCCAGAGAAGAATAGGAGATAAGTGTGGGATGCTGGCAGAGGGAGATAGATGCTTAGGTGGGCTAGGCTAGTAGGAACACACAGCCTTTTGAACACACGTCTCTGTACTGGCTCCCAGTGTATGTTGGATGAAAATCAAGCTATTTGCTATAATTTAAAAGCCATGGCTGGCTCTGTTCCTGGTGGTCTTCAGCACTGCCTCATTTTGTCTTTTACTGCAGCTTTACTGCTGGTCCCAAAGGCTGAACTCCAGCAAGGAAATCTTATGTGCTCTTTCTGGGAGAGGACTTTTGGTCTGGAATTTGCTAGCTTCTGTAGCATGGTAACATCCAAGATAATTTTTTCAATTTTTAAGTTTTTCTTGTCCTGTTATGTGTCCATTTTTGTATCTGCCTAATTCATGTGTATTGGCCAGGGGTGTTAATTTTCAAGGGATGTGTTTGGCATAGCCAAAGCTGAACTCTGCTCTGAGCCAACTGTTTTGAACTACACCAGTTGTTCACAAATGTTTCTTTGAGCAGCTGTAAGGCACCTGGAAATTGTGATGAATGTCACAGTCTAACCAAACTAAATATTTCCTATATAGTATGTAGCAGATAATCAGCAGTAGATACTCAGGTTATGACATTTGTAAACTTATGCACTGCTTTACATAAATAAGGGATGTTGTAAATATTTAGATATTGTCCTTCTCTGTATGAAAGAATAGAAAGCAAAATGTGTACTGGAAATGCCAGAGTAGCCTTATATAAAACAGAATAGTCTTATATAAAACATGTGGCAATATTTTTTACTTTCTTTTTTAAACTAAACCACTGGACATGACCAAGTGTTGTTCACAGGTCTTTCAGGATTTTCTGGATTTATAGATACTCAGATTTTAATGACTGTCAATGAAAATCTATACATGGAATTTACAGTATGCCAGTATCTTAACTTTATATGAAAAGAGATATTATCTTTACTACAGTGATGGAAATTCATCTAGAATGAGCTTGAACCCTTTGCTATTAATATCTCGCGCTTGAAAAACATTTCTTGCAATGTGTTTCTACTGTATCCTGTTGGACTCATTTTACAGTCTAACAATGATATTATGTATTGCTTAATCTTTTCTTTTTACAAAGAGAAGTCAAGACTTGCCTTCCTACTAGAACAGTGGTTTTGTTGTCAACAGAGGGTTGATGAATAAAATTGTTTACAGGGTCAGATTGGCAAGTTAGGGTTATAAAAAATCACCTCATGCTTCAGCAGTGATAATGCAAGCATTGTAAATCAAGTTTTGTTTTTCCCTCTTAAAAAAATCTGATAAAAAATAATAATGACAGAACACTCTGACATACATCATAGGTTTGAAAACTAATTTGTACTCTTCCATTCTATTGCATTAGTGACTAACCTCCTCTCTCTGTAAAATAACATAAAGGTACAAAAATCCCTCTGCAACAAATGATAAACTTCTATTCAGTATCAGGATCAGTTTAAGTGTCCTAACAAAAGGCCCATGTAATAGAAAAAGATTTTTCTTGGTATATCATTTCCTTTCTATTTTCTTGCTTTTTGGTCTTGATAACTGGAATTACTGTACCCTTTTAACTCCTTACAATTCCTATTGAATTTAGAGTTGGTTCTTGGTTCAAAATAAAAATTGGTCAGTTATACAATACCTGTTAAAGCATCAGTTACTGGTGGCTTTGTAGATACTTTTGCTGTTCAGCCAGCAAAACCCTTAAAAGCTTTTTAAAATGGCATATGAGGATTAAATTGCATGCTGCAAAAATCTAAGAGCTGTCATGTCCCTCCCCATTGGTATGCTTGAAATAATGTATAGCTCAGTAGTACTTCAGCTTATGCTTAATGGTAAGTTTAGTCAGGAATGCATTTTCACACTTGTAGGGACATCTTTCATTACAGTATTCATGTGTCAAGCTGCCTCAGCACAGCAGCAAGTAAACAGCAGTAATGATCCCAGAAACAGCCCTATTAATAATCTAAGGAACCTGAATGAAGAATCCACTTCTAATTTTGCGTAATTTTCCCAGCTACTTGTTCCAAGCACGACTGAATTTCTTGTTTGGTTGTCTTTCTTTTCCCAGCCTTCACTTTATAATATTCCTACTTACACCTCCCAAACAGCATGCACAAAGATGATGGCCGTATTTTGATATCCGCATACTTAAGGAAGGGAGATACTACTTTTGCCAGTAAAACAGAATCATACATTTTAAGTTGCTTTGTTGTTTTTTAAGTCATATTCTCCACTGTGTAGGTTGATCCACATGTTCATGTGGTGATGTAACAATGCAGTCTAAAAACAGAGTTAACCTGATAGTTAAGAAATAAGGAAACTTGAAGAAGTTGGAGAAAATCAAATTGATTTCAAAGGCTTATGAATTAGAAAGTAGGAAAATTTTCAGGAAAACAGTAGAGCAAAATTAACTTTGATATAAATAATATAGATTTAGAAGAGCTAAATTAGAAATACACGTAGCATCCTCAGGCCTCTTCCTGTTTGACCCCCAAAACCCCAGACTGAATCATCTCCATCATTCTTGCTTGTTACACTGTGTACAGGAAAATGAATGTATTTTATTGTATGCAAGTACTCAAATAATAAAGAATCTCAAATAACGTTCTTCAAGACACAATTTTCCCCTAGGAATTAATGGAGACTCATCACTTTCTCTTCTGTCTGTTGTGAATCTAAAGGTATAGAGAAATCATAAGCATATTTGAAACACACCATATAGTTTTGTCTCATTTGGCTCTTTACATGGTAAATTAAGATGCATCTGAGGAAAATGGCATGCCTTTGAGTGGTCTGGGGTAAATCTGGTCATCTGCCATCTTTTAGCTAAGTTTAGATTACAATAAGGGTTTGAGAGTACAAGATACTATATATAGCAAGGCATAAATACTTGAGAAAGGTAACTAAATCCTGCATTTTGGAATTATCACTGTGACCAACTGCCCATGAAATGCTTTTCATTTTAATGTATAGTGTGTCTGTCTATAAGTCTAGATTTGTATTTATATCTGTAGCCATATGCTGCTAGATTTCCATCTCCTGTTCAAATTACTCGAGCTGCAGTTGCCAAAGCAAACGGAGCTCTTTTTTTTTCTCAAAAGCACTGAACACATAACATATGACGCACTTCATTCTTTCTTATGTGATAACTTTTAATAGAACAAGCTACAAATACGCACAATGTGTAAATGGGCAGCAAAGTTAAAAAGAGAGAGGGAAGTAAGAGACTCGTACATTTGTTACTGGCTACTAATCAGAGCAGCTGTTTAGGGAGGACTTCTCAGATAAAGCAAGAGACACACGTGCAAGTTTTGTTATAAATCAATATTATGTCCTGCACCCCAGATTAGACTGGAAGATGTCATTGCTCATCTCATATTGGTTGTTAGCAGTGTCTGCTAGAAATTTTTCTGTAAATCACTGGAGGTTAATGTCTTGCAATCTGAGGGTTACTTGGGGCTGGTTTGTTGGGTTTATTAATTTTGTGATGGTCTACTCATTGGAGTGGGATTCCAGAGCTAGAGCCTAACTCTTGAAGGAGACGTTACCAGTTTAATCATAAGTGTAACAAGTTCAGAGATTAATTGCAAGGCAGGAATCACCAATAAGCTCATTGATAATACTGTCAATATATCAGTAGACAAAGCTCCAGAAAGGTGTGTGCCATACCTCATTGAAATCTTGTGTTCATCTGCTGATTTGACAGCAAGCCTTTTTCAGTGGAGCAAATCTATATATATTTTCCAGCCAAGAGTTATGAGTGGGAGTTTTGCCTGATTTCAACAACTTGGTAATCTCTCTTTTGGCTGACAATGAAGCAATATGAATATTTTTTTGCAAATATTTGTCTGGCAGGGTCTCATTTATATTCCACTGTACAAAAATGTTTGAGGATAAATTAAACAGCATTGTCAGCTACACTGTCATCAACATGCTTTCATAGACTTACCTAGCTTTTTCTTGAAAAAGCATCATCACCTCCTGTTTATCTACATGTCCTTTGACATCTGATAGCTGTTTGCATATATCAGTTAGAATTTAGTATGGAAAGTGACAATTTGTATCAAAAAACAGAAAAAAAAATCAGCAGTATAATAGTCAGTCTGTTTCTAGGGTGAAATCTGTCTCCGTTAACTTTAATGGTATAAATATGGGAGATTTAGTTTAGCATGGTTCTCTAGGCTCCGCAGGTTGACAGTAGTGATATAACAGGTTTTAATATAGACTATAGGAACTTTCATACGGCACTGCCTCCTGTCACAAATTGTTGCCACTCTTTTATAGCTTAAGACCAAAATCAGTGTTTTCTCCTGTTTTTCATTATATTTGTGGTAGAGTAGCCTCCTATTGAGGAATGAAGCAAAGGACAATGTAGTAAAAGGTTGTGCTGCTCTGTGCATGCTACTGGAGTCTAAAAGGAGATGATTAGTATAAGATCAGGGCAGATACAGAACTGAAACTGAGTGTTCTCATCCTCTTTCACTCGTCATGTGGAATAAGGAAGAATGAGACCCTCTGCAGGATCTTTTCAACTCAATGAGGTCCAAGAAAACATCCATTAGTGAGAAGGTGAACCTTGCTTCTAGCTATTCTTTATATGTAGCTCAAAATAAGTGAGTTGAGGTTATCAGTGACAGTATGAAAAATGTATATTCCCCTTTCCTTTTTCCAGGTCTCAACAGCCGGAGAGGAAGAGCACTGAAGGAAACTTGTCTCAGCTGTGCATGCACAAGCTATGTTCTCAGAGCAAGATTATCTAATCCACCCTGAGTGGTGTAAAAGATAGAGTTCTAATCGAGTGTGGTCCTGTAGCTAGCTCCTGTAGGTGCTAAAAAGAGGTGACCTGCTCCAGCTACTCTCCACACTGCGATGGTTATTCCGCATCTCTCAGCCACTCACACTGTAATGACTTGCCCCCTGGGAGTGGCTGATATTTCTTTCCTCTTTGGACTGCAGACAAAATCAAGATTCTTGTGTTGGTCCAGACAGCTTTAAATGATTAAAGGTGGCTCAGACACACTCTAGAGTTTGCTAGTGGAATTTAAGTTGTCTAACAGAAAAGATATCTCTCAACTAAAACTGTGTAATTATTGCATCCTGTAGCGTAAGGCAAATCTCTACTGTTAATTGCACCAAAAGAATAGCAGCAAAACCTTTGCCTTGGCAAGCCTATATTTATCATAGAATCATAGAATAGTTAGGGTTAGAAAAGACCTTAAGATCATTTAGTTCTAACCCCCCTGTCTTGGGCAGGGACACCTCACACTACACCATGGCACCCAAGGCTCTGTCTAACCTGGCCTTGAACACCGCCAGGGATGGAGCATTCTTATTTCCTCTATCCTGTTGAAGAAAAATTGTCAGCTGTGAATAAGGAAGTTAGCTAACCATTCAGATAATTCGAATATTCACATGGAGGATTTCACAACTACGTTTACTCTCATTTATTTTCCAGTTGATATAAAGCATAAATATAACTAAATCAAGTTATAGGCATGGTCAGAGAAACTGCGATGTTCAGCCAATATGTGTACGTGATTAAAAAGAAGGGACCCTTAACAGAAATAATTGAAAGAGAAAAAAAATCCCTGACATTTGTGGTTAGTTGCTCAGATGTAAGTAAGGCTGATGTTCTGATAGCATTAAATAATGAGCTATGTTGATGTAAAAAGGTGCCATCATTCAAACTTAATCATGTGTTTCTAGGTTTCTTGTGCCAGCTGAGTCCTTGAATTACTTAAGAATTAAGGGAATATTTGTAGAAAGTAATTACAATGTTAACTTAAATACAGTAATCACAAAGATTACATAGAAAAAGTTATAATTTCTCAACTTGTTTGTTCCTTGTCTTTATGCTGCATCCCATGGTTACTGGCATTGAATTACTTCTGACTGTAAGGCAGTCAAAATTCTTTAATAGGGATGTATGTAGATATATTAATTATAAAATTCCTGGATATGGTGAGTTAAATCCTTAATATGTCTTTCAGTTTGGTCTTTGTAAATCAAACTGCCACCAGATATCAATAAATGAAAGAAGGTGCTAAAGGAAGATACTGTTTGGTTCGTTGTTGCTGCTGATTAAAAGTAAGGCATTTAGCTACTAATGGCAAAAATAAGTTTGTGCTTCACATGATGCCACAAAGTTATTGGTTCTATTAGATAGGTGGGTCTATTTTGCCTGATGAAGTATGAAATAAACAGTTAAACGAGTTAAAGTAAGCAAAGACAGATTTCTCTTCTAGGGACATTGTTATCTGCTATAATCCATGGGGTTTGAACAGCAAAACCAGAACACTGCCCTGAAAACCTCAATGAGAATCACTGGGTTTTTGCAACATTATAGTGGGAAGACTCGAGGTGTAAGGAGAGTTTGCAGAGCTGGCAGTTAGGAGGAGAAAGACATCTTTTTTGCTTCCCATATCACTGTATTTCAAAAGTAGCAGAGCCACTGTGTAATGATAATAAAGCTTTTTGTACAGCCATTTTCCATTCAGTCCTCTATCAAAACTTTACAAAATATAGCAGCAACTATAGCCTGGGTGAAAGGATGAATTTTAATATTTTCACTCCCTGTTTATTTGGGAATTCTAAGATTTTTGTGAAATGCTATTGGTAATAAAGTTACTAAAATCAAAGGAAATTATTTTTACATCCTCATTTTGCCAGTGATTCCAGCGGTAACAGCAAGGCTGTCTTTACTCTTTTGTTTTTTTTCATGCCTTTTCAAATCGTAGAATCATAGAACAGTTAGAGTTGGAAAGGACCTTAAGATCATCCAGTTCCAAATCCCTTACCATGGGCAGGGGCACCTCGCACTAAACCATGTCACCCAAGGCTTTGTCCAACCTGGACACTGTCAGGGATGGAGCATTCACAACTTCCTTGGGCAATCCATTCCAGTGCCTCACCACCCTCACAGTAAAGATCTTCCTCCTTACATCTAATCTAAACTTCCTCTGTTTAAGTTTGAACCCATTACCCTTTGTCTTACCACTACAGTCCTTAATGAAGAGTCCCTCCCCAGCATCCTTATAGGCCCCCTTCAGATACTTGAAGGCTGCCATGAGATCTTCATGAAGCCTTCTCTTATCCAGGCTGAACAGCCCCAGTAATTCTGCCTTGCTAAAGAACAGATCAACTAGGAATTGTGATTCTGGGAATTCTAGCCACCAGCTGGAATCATAGATTCATTGGAAAAGTAAGAATTAGCTGTAAAATCATAGAATCATAGAAATAATGACTCTATAAGAAAAGGGACCAGGAAAAAGGAACCTCTGGAAAAAGGTTTCCTCTGGAAAAAGGGACCTCTGAAGGTCACACAGGTCAATTCCTTACTCAGAGCAGAACTAACTTAAATGCTGATCAAGATGCTCAGGTCATTGTCTATTAAGTTTTGAAATTCTCCAACAGAGACTTGATAGCCTTTCTGAGCTACCTGTTACAGTGCTTAGCCACTGTCATTGTGAAAACTTTTCCTTCGGTCATAGTAAATGTTGTGTTTATTGGCTCTTGAACTTCCACTGGGCACTTAAGTATACAGCCCCAAAGCATTACACAGCTCTGATCTTCCCACCATCTGAAAAAGGGATTTTCTGAAGTACATCACACTTCCTTTTCTATTCTTCCCCTTTATAGAAACCTGGATGTGAAGGATGAGGCATATTTAAGTTTTATCTTGCTGTGGATCTCAACAGTATAAATGTAGCCTGTGAGTCTCTCAAAACTACACATCCATCTGGGTTACACACAACTGTGTTCAATGTTGTGGTGTCACTCCCAGAAGAGGAAGGATGGAACATCTGGCAAAAATTGTCTAGTCTGCCTGGGGGCCACACTGACAGTTTTGAAGGAGCCTGAAATAAAGCACAAGATCTGAAAAAGATTTTGCAAGCATTAACTCGAAAGAGTGTGAGGATGAAGTTGTTGAAAGTGGTCACAGGAGGGATTCAATCAGTGGTGGAGGCTGAGCAGGATTCTCAACTGGAGGGAGATGATGATGATAGTGGTGGGAGCTTCCTCAGCAGCCAGAGGACCTGGAAAGGGAAATAACCCATAAAGGGGTGAGGAGGGCATATTATTTTCTAGGTAAGGCAAACATATCCTGAGGGAGAGTTTCTGATCTGATAAAGATTTTGAGGGAAAGAATCATACTTTTGTTCTCATTTGGATTTAAACGGAACTTTTCCTGCTCTCCCCAGCAAACTCGTTTGACTTGGTAGATTAGAAACACACTTTCAGAGAAGTCACCTTGGGAAGGAAAAAATTCTCCATGGTGAAAATTCCTCTGAAAAATTCTCAAAATTTTGGCCTTCCCATTGCAGATGTTCAATAGAATTAAAGCAAATCGAGCATTCAGTGACGATAGTAGCAGCAGATATTTATGTAGAGCAAGCAACATTGACCAACTTGTTCTTTCTTGGTGCAGTGGCCATAGCTCCAATGAAATACTCATCTGCATGTCTCACATGCGATATAAGAGCTCTTTGCTAATCAGCCTTTCCAAAACAGACTATCTAAAAAGTTACTTCTGTGTCTCCAGACCTCATCATTATGGGTCCAGAGAGGTGACTGCATATCTGAAAGGACTGATAGGAAACCTTTAACCTTTAAGGACTATCTAAAACTGGCTCAGTACAGTGATGACAAATGGCTGTTAGTGGTTTGTGTAAAAACAACTGAATACTCTTCAGGTTTTGATGGAAATTACTGCCCAGATAAAGGAGTCACAGCAGCTCTTTAATTGCTGGTCTCACTGTTTCTCGTAATTTTCACTGAATATGAAGCAACTGGTAGAGTCTGTGGAAAGAAAATCCATTAATCTGGTTTAACATAAATAATCCAACAATTCTGGGTCCTTCAATGACAAGAGGAATTTCCTTCCTTCAGGTGGCACTGGGGTTGTTAATAAGAGAGTACCCCTTTTCTACCTCCTCTAAACTTGTCTTTTCAGCTGCCTAGTACAGTTTTACTGCTACATGTCACTTTGCAGTCCCCAGAAGACATTCCCAACTGGAGTCCTCTTACAGAATTGCTTCACTTTTTTTCTTTTTCTTTTTCTTTTTTTTTTCTTTTTTTCTTTTTTTTGTCTGATAAATGTATAACCCTGAATGAATTGTTGCCAGCTTGTTTACAAGCTCTTTTTAAATGCTTCCCTTAGTGCTGGGAGCATATCTCTCTTTTACTTTGTTCATTTTTTCCCCTTGATAACTGAAAACAACAATAATAAAAAGTGCCCAAGAGCTATTTTAATTCTTTATAGTTATTATAATTGCAGTTTTCATGGGATTTCCCTGCTGTTCTTTGGAAGCAGATAGCAATTTCTATATTGAAGCAAGTCTGTATTACACAGTAAAAGAGTGTGAAATAGAATGGTGATGGTTTAGGTATAACCTAGATATTTATCAAAAGATATCACTTTATTGTGTTAAAAATAATACCCTACAGTAAAGGTTATTGCCTCCTATTGAGAGCTTAATTTCCACTTAAATTCACAGTATCAAGCACAATGTAATACTCAACCAAAGTATAAAGATGTTGATGTCTACTGAATTTTTAATAGAAATATCTATCATCCTTTTTAAGCCTATATTTTGTTGGACTCTTTTTTAATGTAAGTGCTTTCGAAAAATCCTTCTAGAAACCATCCTGCTTGTTTAGGCTGCTGAATGCCTTTCAAAAGATAGTCAGTAGCAAACACAAGAATTAAAATTTCACAAAAGGCACACTGTATAATGTTTTGGTGGAAATATGTAAGAATGAAAGAAGACTCAGGTTATTATTATAGTGGACTGAATTTGAGAAAGAAATTCAGAAGAGTAATTCCATATATTCATAGAGATGTCACTTTTTGGGTTTCTTGGCCATTGAGATTTTGAAGCTTAGAGAACCATAGCAAAAATGTTTTACTTCATATCATTGTAATACAAAATAAATGTATTATTTCTAGCAACTTCTTAATATGACAATTATTAATAGCTAGACTTTTAAAAAGGTAACATTTGCCCGAAAAGCAAAGTTATAACAATAAATAATTCAGTCTGTTTGCATTATGATTGACTAAAAAGTAAATTACTTGTCATAAATATCCTGTTGTAATTCTCCATCAAATGCCTGCTGATTTTTTTGTAAAAGCTGTCACCACAAAAGACCAAATTGTGATTCTGTTATATTTGAATAGTGGTAACTGTGGTAAATAAGAGATAAATACACCTGTTGGGCAAGCTCACCTGTTTTACTATAGAGCCGGTTATTACCTCTGTTGTCCAAATCAGAAGAGGATGTCTGTGTTTACTTTCAATCATACCACATTGTAGAGTCTTACGTTGCTGTTCCATGGTTGCTAACCATGGAAACTTGCCCTTGGGGACTGAAAAATGGTTGCAAAATGCATTTTCAAAGGAGCCTTTACTAACCTCTAAATTGGCCCCAAGTTAGTTACAGGTGTGAAACTGCATTCATGAAAGCCAGGGTTACCCCATTTGGTGCATAGGAATGGTCACATATGCTCAATTTGGTTTTGTGTTCTGTAAAGTACAGAAGCACACAGATTTTGTCCCTGCCTACGGTGGGGGGGTGGAACTAGATGATCTTTAAGGTCGCTTCCAACCAAAACCATTCTATGATTCCTTTTTAATAGGCAGTGGGATAGTCACCTTCATCTCAGTGGTGCAAGAGCATGCTGACACTACTGGAATTGACTACTCACAACTCTGGACTTGATCATCTTGCTGAGCAGTGGATCTGAGCCCCCATCCCACATCCTGTAAAATTACCTGGGAGTATTCCCACAGACACTGAAAGCACAGAGGCAATCACTGTTACTGTAAGTAATGGTAAAAGATGCTTTTAATTCTGCGAGAATGTGGAATTGCTTAAATGCTGATTATATGCTGTAGGTCAACAAGAACAATTCATTTTCAATAACTATATCTCAAACAAAGAAAAATTCTTACTCTCCAAGCATTTCTATAATTGGTATTTTATTTGTTTACAAGTGAGCTTTTATAGTCATCCTGAAAAGAAATCATGGGTATACATACTTTATCAGTTTTGTATAGAAATTTTCATATATTTCTGGAAGTCAGACACTTTCAAAGTGGGTGGTGGAAGAGATCTAATGGAGCACGGCAAGAAAATACAGAGAGCAAAGGATACCAGATAAACTGTAAATTATGTGGAAAAGAAATGTACATTTATTCCAGATTTACTCAAAGGCTGTACAATTTTTGTTGATGAGTTTGAACTGAGTATCTTCCAAATGAAAAGAGTGAGCCTTTATAGCTTGAGCTCAAAACTGTAGGCTCCTTCACTGGGACAGTAATAGGATCATATCCATTGTGGTTCAGGCATGGGGGTGAAGATGAGGGAAACTGATCTGGTTTTGTTCTGTGCAAGATGTTATTCCACGCAGTGTTTTCTGGAAACAGCCTACAGACTAGAGCTGCTGGGGAGGTCATATAGGTTTCTGATTCAAAGTTCTTGCTCCAGATTGCCAAAGTGGTTGAGGTATTGAGCTTTAACTTGGATCCATGAATAATAGTCTCCAAAGAATACTATATTGTCTGATGATCCCAGAGTCCTTGGTACCTGGACACTTTTTTCTGTCCCAATGCACCCTCTGGGCATTAGGACAGGACAATTTTACCAGTGGTCTGCTGGACTCTTTTATATGAGGAACAGAAGTTATCCTTGGAGGCTGGAATCATCACTACTAAATACCAATCATCTAAAGAGTTACAATAGAGTGCTTCTCTCAACAGATATATTTTTAGCTGTTCTTTCCAACTGTGGTGAAATTATGCTATGTAGAAGCATTACTTAATCAGGTTTGATTGTAGCCACATCACAATTTAGTCTCTTTTATATACTGCCGCCTAGTCTAGACTACTAGCTCACACAATATTAATGCAATACAGATTAAAAGAATATTGTTGGAAAATACTGAAAGCAACCCTTGTTTATGTTCCCCTCCTACTAAAACTGAAATTAAAATGTCTATTCTTCATCTACTGAATAGTGACTTCAATAGCATTCATTTAAAATCGTCTAAAAATTCTTAGATTGACATTCTGCAATTGTAGGTTAAAGAAGGATTTAAACTATGCTATTTTCCTGAACTGAGAAACTACTGCATAAAATTTCTATTGGATTACAAAGGGGAGAAATGAAAAGATTCCATTGTGTTTGTTATGGTTTTTGTTCTCTTTCTATGAATATTCTAAGAAGCAAGGTAACAGAAACAGTGAATTTAATATAAATCCAGAGTATATTCGTGAGAAACTGATTCTGAATTCTGAACAGCAAATATCCAAACAGGGAACACGATTTTGCAAGAACAGAGCCCTCTTTCGAGTGCATTTTATTCTGTGAGACAGATTATGTATTTGTGCTTATCTCAAGGCCTCTTTGCCAGAACAAATTATTCATTGAAATAGTTGCATTCAGTCTTCCAGGGCTTTGGCCTAAGAATGAATCTAGTTCCCATAGACATCAGTGAGTCTGAATTATGTGCACTGTCTGATGTTCCTGAAATTAATATTGCACAAAAGTGCAGAGAAACTTCTTTTTGGGAAAAAAAAAAAATAATAAGGGAACCCTAAGACAGAATTTTTGGAGGGATACAAAACAGAAGAAAAATCATT
>JANHGB010052282.1:9361-21991 GCA_026283785.1 Coracopsis vasa | reverse complement strand
TGATGGATAATATATAACAGCTCTTATTAGGGTCAAGGTCATAAGATCATTACAATCATAGAATCAACTAGGTTGGAAAAGACCTTTAAGCTAATCAGGTCCAACCTTTAACCACAGGACTGCCAAGCATGTCAGCCAGCATCATCCTTTTGATTTTATTTTCCATCTGCAGCTAATAAGTTAGAGGGATCTATTTTAGTTAGCATTAATTACATGGTGGCCATGTCATTAAAGAGCTGAAATGCTCATAACAAGATATAAAATTACCATTGAAAATCCTCCATTTCTACCCTGGAAGAAGTGCATATTGCAATTTCTCAAGAGACTGAGAACACCAAAACTAGATTAAAACTTCTTATTTGTGTTTATTTACATTTGGGGTATTAAATATATGTAAGTCCTTCTGTATTAAAATGGTTGCCCTCTTAATTGCCTGTAATTATGAGGTGAAGTGTGCATTTTATCGCAATCAACATCTAGCACACATGGTCTGAGAAGTCCTCAACCCTTATTGTAGAAAGTTAATTGCACTAAAAATGCTCAACCATGAAACTGAAGATATAGAAAACATTATACTTGTCAAAGGAATTAATCTCATGATGACAAACCCCACTATTCTCCCATTATTTTTTGTTGCTACTCACCTTAGGTCTTTGTCACCCATCTAAACCCCAGTGGACTGCAAGCTCTGACCCTTGACTTACAAGGTTAGAAATAGCATAAAAGTTTTGATCTATCCAATCCCGATTTTTGTGTCCTTTTTTTATGTGCTTATTTTGATTGTCATATTAATCACCTGTCAAATAGCATTTCTTAGCTTTGAAAGGAACTGTGTCCATTTTCTTCAGTTCAATAACCTGAAACTGCCAAAAGTGAACTGCTCATCTCACTGTGAATAAACTGAATTGTATTTGTCATTTCTAAGCTTGCTGATGGTTTCTCTTCCTAGCAAAGTATAATCTTTTGTGATAGATGAAATATTGTGTATTTAACTGTATATTGGGCTTTGTTGGTTTTTTTTCGTGAGTGGGTTGATTATTGATGTACATGTCATGAATGAGGAGGAAAATCTGTGGCTGTTAATGACTCCATGAAGAAAGAACAGCACCTTTCACATGAATGCTGTTTATTAGTTCTGTCAAATCTATTCTTATCTCCTTAATTATTGATCAGAGCTCTATTTTGTGAGGTACTTGGAGGTGCAGGAAAAAATGTGCCTTTTCATTAAGATTTTCAACCTCTTTGTAATCTGCACAAAACTTCAGCTCAATTCAGCTCAGCTGAGCCTACCACAATATCCAAGTAAGTAAGATAGTGACCCAGCAGAACAGTTCTTTCCTAAAACTTAGAGCCGCTAAGGGTTTTGAAAAGGTATATGAATTTATCTGTTAGCATGTGCAGTTGTTCTTTACCAGTGAGATCTGGATGCCTTCAACTCCCAACTAATGAAAAATGCCAGATAAACATAAGGTTTTGAAGGACATGTTCTGATTCTAAAATAGAGCCTTTGCAAGATTATGCTGACAAGTTGATGTCTTAAGTTAGTATCATTATCATAACATAGTTCTCTACCATCTGCTTGGTTCTCAATGACCAAATGATGGCAGCTTTGTTTGTGTTTGTCTCAATAATAGAGTTAAAAAACCCCCAAACAAACAAACAAACAAAACCCCGCAACCAAACAGAAAAAGTCCCCAAAACCCAAACCCAGCAACAGAGAGACAAGAGAGAAATGTTCACTGGAGGGCTAGCTTGGTTTTCCATGCAGATATGGCTAACAACAGCTAAATGACCAGGAAAAGGTTAACACAAAACCTGCCTATATTGCTGAGGCATTCAAATGGAAATGAAGGCAACAGGATTGCTGTTGAATGGAGCAAATCAGGTGTCTTCACTTTTAGAAACTTTGAACTTTAGAAACACTTAGAAACGTTGCTTAGATGTCCTCCTCTGCATTCATCAAGGTCCATCTGCCTTTTTTTCCTTCCACCCTACCATATTATAACCTTCCTGGATCATTAAAGAAATTCAGATGTATTCTGGGTATCTTAGAATAACCTTACGTTTTATGCTAAACAGACTTTAGGACTATGGCATAGATTGAAGCATCATGATACATGCTACTTTTGAGGTTATCTTTGCCATCTGCTATGCACACTTTAAAGCAAACAGAGCTTCTGGTAGAACTTTAGAAGTGATTAAAAGGGTCCTGACAGAACTATAACATTTATGTTCAAATATATCTGTCAGGTTATGGTACAGGTGAGGGAAGGGATGTGGCATCCCTTATAGCAGCTGGAGAATCCTGTCTCCCAGAGAATCATACACATAAGCGTGTTTTCAGTTGTACACACATCATGGTCTTGGGATAAGAGCGTTTCTAGAAGTAAAAGCAAATGGGCTTTCTTGAACTGAGAATTTGTAGAATACGACCATCACTACAAAAGTATCCAAAATGCAAAGAAATAAAATGCAAAACCTCAGTGAATTTGGGGGTAAGATGTTTCTTACTGCATGTCAGTAACTCCAGACAAAAGTGAAGATGTTTGAAGGCGTTATACCATCAGCATTTTCATCTTCTGTAGGTCAGTATATGAACTACTGTTTCCTAGACTCATTTGTGATTTGTCTAAAAAAGAATAGTATTTTGGAAAACAATAGTACTTAAAAATCCCTGAGGGCATAGTCACCAACTCTAAAATATGTACATGAAGAGATATAGCTCATGAATTAGAACTGTAAGACAGCCATGCACATCAGTATGCTCTCCAGCACGCCGATGAAACAAACAAAACTAAATAATGCAGTGAACCAGCTACTACAGCTACATACAGATTGTTGGCTCAAAGGGAGTAAAACAGGGTGAAGGGAAACAAGGGTGAAGTGTTAAATACATACTTTAGTGTATTGATAGGGGTAAGACAGATGTGACAGGCCTATATGCAAGGTCAGACATAGTGTAAAAAACAGTCCCCTCAGGGAGTGTGCTGAGCTTGACTCTGGCCTGTTAAGAAACTCTAGGATTTTGGTTTTAAAGTGCATGAGGTAATAACCAGGATCAGATGCTGGGAACAAGGAGAATTTAAAATTCTGAGGCCACATTTATAGTTTCTATTTTTGATACGTTTTGGTTAATAATAGTTATGAAATGATAATAAAAATAACCTAGGAATTTGAATGTTAAGGGTTTTATCAGATACTATTACATTTAGTTTAGTTAGTGCTTCTGGCGTACAGCTCTTTTGACACTGCTGAGATATTTACAGGCTGAGCTCAGGAGGAGAAACATCTGCTGATTTGATCAGAGAAGCATATGGTTAGCAAATTAAGATGTGGAACCATGACGTAGTAATAGCAAAAGCAAAAATACTGTGGTTTTAGTCAGAAATGAAACGGGAAGAAAAAAAATAATCCTTTTTTTTGGCAGAGATTGAATCACAAATAGGATTCTCTACTGAAAATGCTTCATATATATAATAGTTCCAGCAATTCTTTCATCTCTTCCTGCAAGTGGAGTTTGTTTTTCCATCAAAAAAACCCTTAGTCTTCCTGTTCCAAGATGTAGAATATCTGTATGGCAAAGGTTTCAGTGTATGCAATCCTTTAAAAAAGGCAATTGAATAACCAGATTACATTGTAATGTTTAAATAGTGGCAAAAATTTAGGGAGGGAGGCAGTGACATTTTAAGCTAGTATCAGTCCTTCTATTAGCTGTTCTATGGAATCATAAGTATATGTATTTATGCCTCTTCCTGTTTACATAGACGAACTTCTGAGCTGAGTGTATGATAAAAGACCTAGTAGAAATTGTAGAATGAAACTATAAAATCATAGAAATCAGCTATTTTAAGACGGAAAAGAAGAAAGCAGTTATTTAAAATGAAGAGGTTATATCTCAAATTCTGTTTTAGAAACTTAGATGAAATAGTTTCTTCTTCTGTGTCTTTGTATGTTAAATATGCCTCTTTGGATTTCCTCTTGGTTCACTTTGGTGAATCAGAAGCAGATTCATAGTGCAGATTTGGTATGGTCATTTTTGTTTTCAAATCTTGAGCTGATGGTTTGTGAAATTATTTCCTGACCTGCCCCTGGCAGAGGGGCTTTTCCAATAGTTTTCTCTTCAATATTTATTACTGCAATTTCAGGAGCTGTCATTCCAAGTGCCTAGAAAACTTCTGAATATATAAAATTGAAGGGAGCTCACATAAGATTGCTTTTGCTTGTTATTTGCAACTTTTTGAAAGTTTCTTATTCTGAAAACTTTTAAAAGTTTGCAAACTTTAAACTAGTTCTGCTTATGAACTCAAGTGTTACATTTAGAGAGGCGGATTGATCAGAGGGAGGGAGAACCAGACCCTTCAGGAATATTCTTTTTATGTTGCCATAAGGAACAGTTCTCATATCTGTTAACTCTTGAGTTTATCAGTACTGGGAAAGAAATTCCCTCCAAAATACTTTTGATTTAGATATATTTATGCAATAAATTCTGTGGTTGGGGAAGTTTTTAATGTCTGTATAATATCAGAGTTTTCACGTTATTTTCTACATGTTTATAAAATGTGATTTTTCATTCAAAGTAGGATTCCTTCCTGACTCTGATCTTCCCTAAAACACTGGATTTTTTCATATCACATTAAAGAAGGGCACATATGAACCAGCAGTTATTATCCTCTTGAGATGTGAACTGAGACAGGCAACAGAGTTTGTTGATCTTTCTTCTCTGTAGCTTATTTCATAATAAATTAGTGAGACTGATCACTGCATAGGGACCTCTACTCTTTGTTCTGTGCAACAACATCCAACCCCAGTCTATCACATCAAGTTAATGCAGGAGGTCCAAAGCAAGAGAATTGACTGGCTATTTCGGTCCTTTTAAACAAATTACTGGTTTAAGAGTTATTTATGTCTTCGCTGGTCATGACAGAACACATTCTAATAATGTGATGCTAGAAATGGATGATGGATGATGGAAAACCCAAGGTTCATGATCAGACTATAAGATTTAACTATCTTCTGGAGAGTTTTCCATCAGCTTTCCCAAAACTGGGACAGATTCTCACAGAGCTGACAGCAGGGTATTCTCTGGGCCGAACTGGCATTCAGTGTTTTTTCTTTATTTTTAAGCTTTCATCCTTGCTGCTTAAAACCAGAAAAAGGGTCAATATTGCAAATGCAGTAACAGATGTATGGAATTACGAATCACTATTCTGACTTAGATAATTTAACAATACAACTCAAAATGAATTGTGCAATAAAATAGTGTTTGGTTTTCTTTTTTTTTTGTTCATTTTAGGGCTAAAGGAACCTCTTTTATTGACAAAAGAAAACACAAATTTGACAAATTAAAATTGTGACAGGGTTATTTATAGGTTATACTGACATCCAGGTTTATCTTTTACTGCAGTTCTGTTCTTTGAACAATTTGAGATCAAAAGGGGCCATGCTGGTTTTTGAACTTGCTTTGACGACAGCACAGGAACAGATGTCCATCCAAACATTCCCCTTTCAAGCTCAGAGTTTAGCAAAGCACACTTCCATGTGTTGAAGTAGGTATTCAGTCTTGATCTCAAGTGCTGAAAGATGCATGATGTGCTTTTAATAATTTAACCAGCAAACTCTTGTCATTATTTCTAGCCTGAAATTAGTTCATGTAGTTTCATTTTTTTCTCCTTCCTAGATTAAAACCCCTTTTGCTATATTTCTCCCATGTAGACTTTTAGAAGCCACGATCAAGCCACCATTTCTCTTCATCACTGGCAGGCATTTATGTGACACCATAAATGTAAAGAAAACTTTGTCATGTTAATTGAAAAACTGTGTCCAAATAAATGCCTTATTGACATAGTAGATAGCTCTATTGTGTGTTGGTTCTACTGGCTGATCTTCATAGAAGAAGACAAAAGATGTCCTTCAAGAGACCCGATCCCATGTTTGTGAGCTTAAAGCTGTATAAATCCAAACTATAGATAAAATGCTTGTTTCTGAAGGTGGTGATAAGGGGTCACTGGCAGAGACTCTGATAGAAGGTGAAAGTGCTTCTGTCACTTGGAGGGTTTGGACAGAAATAGAGAGATTCTGAGAGCACCAGGTCAACACATAGGTGAATTGTTGGCAAGAACCCCTTTAATCCCTATGGTTCAGTTATGAAATGGAATAAGTGAAAAGCCATCATGACTCAAAGAAATGGTAAGAGGAAACTAGTGGAGAGACTGTCATATTAATATCAGTATTTTCTGAAACATGAAAGAGCTAGCCACTCTCATAGAAGCATCTCAAGAGCACTGGGTTGGTTAAGATATAAACCACTTATGTGGCTATTTTTTGTTTGAGATGGTTTGAAAAAAAACAGAAAGAAAATCTCATTGCAGTGTAATAATAGGCACCTTATCAGAAACCATTAACCTCCCTATTCTCCAAACTGTGAAATCCTTTCTAGAAGTTCAGAACATGTGTCAGGATACCCTGACACTCTGATACTACTGCATTAAAAGAAAAAAAATAGATAATTTGAAATACAAATCTTGGCTTATTTTGAGGCTTACTATAGGATTTCTAGTGCCAGCCTTTCAGAAAATGCTGCATTGCCACTTTGCCTATTAAAAGTGTTTAGAAGTTGTTTTGTTTTGTTTTCATTTTATTATCTAGGGGAAATGTTTGCTTTTAAAATAGCTGGTGGTGGAGAAAAACACAATTCCCACATGAGTCCCCAGATATTTTTCTCTTGATGAGTGTAATACAGATGAAAGAGAATAGGTTAGAACTATAACTGCATACAGTGGTTGAATAATAAACCAGTGAAGTTTGAACATTGTGTGTGAGCTGGTGCCATGCTGGTTTTACACGATACAAAGATCTAGATAAATACTCAAAACCATGTTTCAGATTCTTCTGATAATGAAGCGTTACTATTTGAATCAGTGCACATGACACTAAATATGATTCACAGTGCTCATACAAGTTTCAGTTATGCCCTTGGTACTGTACATATACACTGAGCTATTGATGAATTTGAACAGGAATGCTGACACATTACATGGGGGAGATGCTGACCCTAAAAGAGCACTTGGATTTCAGCTTGCAGTTCAGAAAAGCACCGCTATTTAAGCCAACAATTCGGTACAGTGCAAACTGGAGTCCCAGGCATATTTATTACAGAAGGACTTTAGTTCTTTAAAGCTTAAAAGCTGTTCTGGGCAAAGCTTTAAAACAAGCCATCAGATATGGTTTTGCTTTTAAAGTTCAGCCAAATAATTTGATCCTCTCAGTAAATAAAATGCAGACATTGATCAAATGTAGTTTATCATGTGGAATGAAAATACCTCAAATTTTTAAGCAGAATTGCTTTTGGGCTGTTTTAGGAAGAATTTGAAATACACTTTTCATCTGGTCTCTTTTAAACGTCTATTGTAGGATGTGACAACGTGTCTGTTACGTCTTTATATGGGAGCCTGAGATTAGGATTTTCCTTATAGATGTCTACATATGAGGAGCCAGAAGGCACTCTGTTCATTTGCTCTTACCTTTCTGTGGGTATCCAGTGGTTTAATGGGGTAAAGAAGTTGAGTGATTACAACCAACCTTATGGCATATAGAAACATCAGCCAAGGAAGTCCCTTGTATGAAGGGCCCCTGGAGAAGTCTACCAAAGGAAACCTAACCTCACTAGTGGAAGGACCAGGATCTCTGCAGATCATAGCACCATCAGTACTGTCACTTAAAAATATCAAAAAAGAAGATGGTTTCTTCTTTTCTAAAATGGTGCAGTCTGAAAGTTTCAAAGCTCCTGCTCTCACCATCTTGCCCATCATTACACTTGCTGTGGAAGATCACTGTTCTGATGAACTTGGTCATGAATTCTACTGCAAATGAAGAGTTTGAGTGACTGGATAAAGACATGGAATGCATGCACAAACCAGAATGGGCAAACTGCTTTTACTGAAATTATTCATAACAAATGAGTATGTTTGTTCTGAAGAAAATTAACTCCAGCCCAGTACATATAAACAGAGCCCCAGGATGTGCTCAGGAGACAGTGAAGTGGAGGGTTTATGATAACACTCTTGTGGTTAGCATTTGCATTTTCTGAATCAGACTATGAGGTGTAGACTTAGCTCAGCATTACAGGCCTCATATCAGGATGCAGGCAGCCATGAAGTGTTAGTAAAGACAATTTATCACCATAACTGAAATTCCTCTATGGATCTGCTTTGGGATATAGTTTCACAAGATGCTCACTTGGCATACAAAGACAGTTTAGGATGTTTCTACAGTCGTGTCTTCCTACGATGCTGTTTGCCTCTGTCTCTCTTGTGCTAGTACAGCTGTTTGTGGGTTTGTGGTTAACTGCCTCACTGAGATGAGTAAATTGGAAGCAGTGAACAGTGAGGGTTGGACTGGGGTTGTGAACTTCTTGCTGCCAATGCTGTCACCTTCTAAAAGTGCAGACTATGTTTATTCTTCACATAGGCTCAATAAAATTGATTATGAGATTTAAGTGAACTTCTATTACTGCAATTAGTATTTGAATCTCATTTATAATTATCCATATGGTTTTCCTAGTGGTTAATTTTTCCCCCAAATGGTACATTTAATTAGCTTAAATATCCTTTAAGTGACTGTCTTGCTTTTTAAAAGCAACAAAGCTCCCCTTCTCTTCCAAATTCTTCAACACGATGTAGCTGTTCTTCTGTTGCCATTGCATGCTCCGTTCTTGACAGCAGATCTACAGTCCACAAATGTTAGCTACTGGTAGCTAGAATATATGAGAAGGTACTTTCCAATAAAATACCTTTGTCAGTATGTTTCAAATATTTCTCCCTTATTGTAGAAGTACTATGTTACTTAGGTGGGAACATGAAGCCGGAGGATAAGCTCCAGAATAAAACTGAACTAAAAAGACCCCTCAAAATTGCCCTTATTTTGGATGACCTATAGGAATTGCTGACAGGGGCCTCCGGGAGTGCATTAATTTCTCAGGTTATTCTTGAAATGTCACCTGCTGACACCATCAAAGAACAAACAAAGGAACCTGTGTGTGCCTGGGTCAAGGTAGAGAAATATAGTAAAATAAAAGATTCTTGTTTTTAACTCTTGAATAATGAAACTTTCATAGATTGTTACCTTTTGTAGTATTTGTTCCTGAAGCCTGAGTTGCTCTCAGGAGCAGATGTTTTCCCCCAGTAATAAGACTTTCTAATCAAAAGTCTTTGCTCACAAGAGCAGTATATTGATTACCGAAGTCACTGCTGAACCCTTTATAAGCTGCCTGATTCGTAGCTAGACACAATTTGAAAAGTGCCTTTCTCAAAATCATACTCTGCTGTACACCTCAGAGTGTTTAAGGAGCTTATAAATGTTGTTAACAGGCGATCGAGTAAAGCTTAGCTTCAGTCTGATGCTGAGAGTGCCTGGATGCTCAGTTGATGTGACGAGAGCTCGAGCTCTTCTGCTTCTTATCATCAGCTAGCGTGAGTATTTTGATAATTTTTCATTGCTTCTTCCAAAAAAGACCTGGATTATAAGAAAGTGGTGAGAAAGCCCAAGTGATCTCCATGGCACTAACATGAATACGGAACATTTGTGCTCATACAGTGGACAATTCCACGGTTGTTCCAAGATCTGAATCTGCAGTAGTATTTTGTGTTACAAATATTGTTAGTATCAGCAGATATAAATACCAGAGTACACAAGTCACGACAGTCAGAGTTTACAGAGCAATTTGGTTCCCTAAGAACATGAGAACTTTTTCTTCACAAAAGCTTTTATAGAAAGCAAAGACTAAAAGTATTGCAACTGCTTTAATAACATGATGAGCAGTGGTAACGTGCCATCTGACAGTGTGTGGTGTGATGTTAATGAAAGTATGTCAGTGAGATGAATGAGAGAAGCAGAAAATGGTGGGACAAATGAAGATGTGAAAAACAGGTGAGAAGGAAGACAATGGCAACCAGAGAAAGAGGGAAAGAAAGCTAGAAAGAAAAGTCTCTTGCGAAGGGACACCAATTGAAGCGAAGAGATTTCTTCTGAAGAGATCTACTAGCAAACAGAATTGGGGTCAATGTAAATCTCTTCTACAGCGTGTCTCTACTCACAGGCAGACCTACACTGACATAATTAAGGTCTACTTACAACCTGGTGTTTAATTGTAAGACTTTTATTGAAACTACACTTGAGTGGGAACAAACCCCAAAGTTCTTGCTGCATGGTTTCTGAAAGTTTTTAGAAGACTGCAACATTTCATGGCTTTGCAGAAGGAAAGTTGCCTTTGTAACTAGACTATGAACAATTCCCAGTCCACAAAAGGCAGTGAAAAGTAAAGGAGGCAACATAAATGCACAGAACCAGGATCGTTTGGGAGTCTGCAGTTTCTGATATCACCTGTACTTGTGGCTTTGTGTTATTGGGTGCTATTAATCTCAGAAGAAACAATTCTTTTGTCTAAAGAACAGCATCAAGAAAAGGTATTACTGCTGAACTTGCAGGAAAAAAGCCAGTAGGTGTATTCTATCCTTTCATATGTAGCTTTTGATCTTTTAAGCTATGCAACACCATGCAATTGTGCAGAGGAAATTAGAGATATGCAGCAGCTGATTTAAAATCACAATCAAGAACGTTTTGCACATTACAAGTGAAATATAAAGGGAAGCTATATATAACACAAAGAAAATCATTAACAATTCCAAGAATAACTCTTTTTATTTCATTTCTGAGTATTATGTGCAAAGTTTTATCAAAAGCTGGTCCAAGTATAACACTGTAAACCAGCCCTTGTGGCCTCCTTTTTTTAGCTGGTGCTTCAGACATAGGAAAAATGGAGGGGTATAAGTAAAGGTGGCCACTTTGGACATGCTTTGACATGTGTGCTGTGATGGTCTGACTGCTACATTTCCATCCCCTAAATCTCATTCAGTTATTTCATGGTTGGCTGAGTTACAAACAAACAAGCAGGTATTCAGAGAGAGACACGGGTTCTTCCACTCACTTTTCCGCTTGGATCTCTGTTAAGTTATATAATCTTTTTTTCTGACTAAGCTTGCCAGTCTGAAAGGAAAGTGGTAATAATGATAATTAACTTCCTTTGTAATGAATTTTCACATGTAGAGATGAAAATTGCTCTGTCAGAGATAATGTTTGGTATAATTTTTTCCATGCCTGGCTTTCTTGTTTCTCTTGTAGGATACTAACATCAAGTTGGGTTTTTAAGTTCACTTCCAACAGATTTATTAGTCATTTATAATTCATATTCAAATAAGGAATTAGTGACATTCAAAAGACATTCTTGAAGATTTCCACTAGATTAATAAAGAGAATAAGGCACAGTATTCTACAGCATTTTTTCTTCAGGAGCACAGAAGTAAGAATGTTCCTTTGTTTGTGTTGATGCAACGTGATCCTAAAGCAAAATGTTTCTGACAATAAAGTTTGATTTATGGGTGAAAAACTGGAAGAGTTTATGGGATAACTTACGTAAAAGTTCAAATCTTCAGTATGTAAATGGGAATAAAAAAGGGTCAGACTACAGTATGTGCTGGGAGCTTCCTTGACTGCACTTATATCTGACCTGATTTGTCTGCTTTGCAGTCTGAGCTTGCGATGTCTATAAATACTATGCCTCTGTATATAAATCATATGCTTATAAGCACTTGCTGCTTATATCTTTTTTAACTGGTAGAAGATTAATATTCATATGTCTTTTCCGAGAGAGTAGAAATAGATAGATAGATAGTAATGCTTGAAGATTTTTGTTTCTTTTGGACTTTTTGCTTGAATAAAACAAATATGAAAAAAGAGGCCGAACACAAAACCAAACACTTCCAGAAATCCAGAATATCTTTTCTGATGCAATGTAAACTTCCTTTACATTGCATCTAAAAATGGAGCATTCATCTTTGTCACGATCACTTCTTTCATTTCTGTTTAACTCTCCCTTGTAGACACTGTCATTTTGTTGTGAAAGTTAACAGATACCTCTGTCCCAGAATTTGTAACCTCATCATTGTCACCTGGTTTAAGAGGGCTTGGTATTTAACTACTGAGTGAATGAGATTAGACTGAATGTAAAAGCTGCATCTCAACCTTGGGAAATGGAGTCAGGGAAGAATGGAAAAGAATTCTTCAATTATTAATTAGGGTTTTTGCTTTTTAGTGTCGCAGGTAAGGGTTCCATCAGATCCTTCATGTGGCATGGATCCTCTCCCTAGATTCTGGCCTAAAATAATGGATTACAGAATGCCTATGTTTTTACTGCTGTCTAACTCTCACCATTGGCATGATTATTTGTAAAGAACAGAAAGAAATGCACAGGTAATATGTAAATTGTGAGCCAAACCATTAAATGTATCAAGCTCAATGTCAGAAGAAAGTGCTAAGCTTCAAACTGGATGGACATCTTTCTGAAAGAAAGAAGGGCATAGGATTCCTCTTGCATGAGACATTGTGTTCTGCCTAGTACATAGGTGTTGGATGTCCAGAGTCTTCTAACCCAGAAGTAATCTCATAGAATCACAGAATCCCACACTGGTTTGGGTTGAAAGGACCTTAAAGCTCATCCAGTTCCAACCCCAGCCACGGGCAGGGACACCTTCCACTAGAGCAGGTTGCTCCAAGCCCCTGTGTCCAACCTGGCCTTGA
>JANHGB010052280.1:0-10133 GCA_026283785.1 Coracopsis vasa | reverse complement strand
AAGGGGAATGGCTTTAACCTGCCAGAGGGGAGACTGAGATGAGCTCTTAGGCAGAAGCTCTTCCCTGTGAGGGTGCTAAGGCCAGATTGGACACAGGGGCTTGGAGCAACCGGCTCTAGTAGAAGGTGTCCCTGCCCATGGCAGGGGTTGGAACTGGATGAGCTTTAAGCTCCCTTCCAACACAAACCAATCTGGGGTTCTATTTAAAGGCATTAACAAATACCCCTGGACTCATCAAGAGGAGATGTCAATACTATTGACACGCTGTGCCTGAGACAGCATTACTCCGGAGGACAGGGTGATAGGATTCTCCTCATCTTCATAACTTTTGTTGTACAGATGAGATGTGTTGAGTTTGGGTCAACTTGCCTACAAGTCACAGAGCAATTGAGTAGCTTAACTAATCAAATAGAGCCTCCAAACCCCAAGTCTCTGCTCCCTGCTCTGGGTTGCTTGGCTAAGAGAACAGGTCAGTGACACAGCCTGTGCCCCTTGGGAGAGACTGAGTTATTCCTGGGTGCTGATACATCCATGTTCTATAAACATAATATTAGCTTCAAAACAGGGCCCACATCCTTGCGTGTGCTATTCCACATGTTCTGCCTCCACATCACTGTCATCTGTGAGAGGGAAATCACACAGGGTTTTCTGGGCCGTGTAGCTTTTGGTTTGCATGGGGCATTCCTGGCTTAAGATTGCCTGGGTAAAGGAGAAGAGAAATCACAGTTTAGTAACACTAGAGATTAATCCGAGTAGCTGAAGAATTAAATGTACTTAAACTCACAATCTTCTCCTCTTTAGCAGGGGGGTTGCGGAGGTACCAGCACAGAGGAGCGTAGGCAATGTTGATGACACCAATGATGACCATCAGCCAGGGGAAGCCGAGAGTGCGTGCGATCGCACCGCCTGTGGATGGGCCTGCAAGTTTATAACCAAAAAGGATTTAAGATGACAGAGAGCAGAAGGTGCTTGTCCAGTTTAGAGGGTTTCTATGGATCTACGGTGACTGGGTTGTGGATTTTGTGCTGGTTGCTTGCAGTGAACGCTGGGTGGAGGAAAGGGAGCGATCAACCGAGTGAGATACACACTAGGTGAGCATCTCATCCTGTGAGTAAGAGTTCCTCCATACCAATCGCAAAGCCCATGCAGAAGGCGACATCAGCTATGGCATAGATGTTGCCGTAGATGGAGGTGTGGCGAAGGTCCACGAGGTAGCCCATGATGGGCATCATTGAGGAGTCCACCATGCCTGCCCAAAGCAAGAAGGACCTGATCAGCCCTCAGCCCCCTCTGAGTGGTAAGAGCTGTGTTTGAGCTGTGTCACACAGCCTGACCACAGCAGCTTACCTATGGCAAAGCCAAGCCCGCTGTTCGGGGCAATCAGCCCATAAATTGTCTTGGCCAGAGGTACCTTTGAGAGGAGAGAGAAAGTATGAAGGGATGAGGGCAGGAGAGCTGTGTGAGGTGTAACACAGTGCAAGCACTGAGCATCTGCCAGGTGTGTAACCCTATGTCAGCACCATTGCCCACACTGCCGCTGCTGATGCTTCTGCTGAAGGGTCTCAAAGTCATCTTACTTACACAAAGGAGACTGATTCCCACCACAGCCATGCCGATCAGGGAGCACAGCCACCTGCAATGAGGTCTCAGTTAGGACATGTTCTCAGTGTGCACAGCTCCATGAGCATGATTCGTGCTGAAAGCACAGGCTTGGGCTGAGCTGAAATCTCTGACGTTCCACTTACCGGCCTATTTTGTTAGCCAGAATCCCAAAGAGGTTGGTGCCGATGAGGTAGGATACACTGGCAGGGAGGAATGCCATCCCTGAGAGAGACAAAGGATAATCCAGAGTGTTATCCCCAGGTGAATACAGGGGATGTGCAAAACCCATCATTAACTGCCTCGTTTGGGGAATGTCATGGGGCAGGCAAGGTAATCCTTATGGGAGGCAGTCCTTGCACTGGTGTTTTCCTATGTCTTCCACTGCCATTGCTCCCTGTCCCATCACTCTGTGCCCTCTAGAAAGGTGGGGGTCCCTCTATGAAGAAAGAGGCATAAAGAATGCATTTGCTTTTGATGGTGTGCGGGAAAACTGAGGCACGGAGGGGTGCAGAGCTTCACCCACAAACAGGAGCTAAGGGCAGAACTCTTTTATCCCCACTGCTTTAATAAGCTCATCCTCTCCTGTCATAGTTTCTTCTTGTTCCCCATTTCCTCTTGCTTTCTGCGTTTCATTTACTAAAGAAAGAGGAGTTAAATAAGTGCTTAAGTAAAGTGCTCGGGGATCATGATGCAGTCAAAACTCAATATTTGCACTGTTTGCTGATTTACCACTTGTTTGTTTTTAATATACTCTCCCTGCCACTATAAATAAACCTGATCAGCTCCATTTCACTAAGACAACTTCCTCATTGAAACACATGATTTATGTTTCATCTTCTCGCCTCTCTTTAGCAGCTACAGCACACAGTTAATCCTGCAGATTTACTCCAAGCTCTTCTGGTTGTTTTTCTCCAGTATTATAGGAGTGAACCGAATTGAAGCATCCAAATAAAGAAGCCCCTTGAGTTCATGACGGCCCATGAGGTGGGTGAAGTGCGGTTGGGCTGTGTCTCAATCCAAACTGCTCTCAAATCTCAGCTACCTCAAACTCTAGTGAATATATATGGGCTTTTCTTTGCTGTCTACTGACCTCTGGGTACTGCTAAGTCACCTCAAGGCTTCCCCTTGGGCTCAGTGGTGATAGGTGCAGCCCTCTCAGTCTGTGACATCTGTGGTTACCAGGCAGCTCTGCTGTCCTTTCTCCCCACTCTCAGTATCTCTGGGATCCTGCTCTGCCCTCGTCCATCCTCAATCACTGGTTCTTAAGCATCTCAGGCTCTTATCAGGATGGATGCGCCTGCTTGCCTAGAGGATAACTCGATTAGCAGCTCTCTCAGCCCTCCTGCTCCCAGGTTGCAATTCAATTTAGGCTCTGAGTGCAGCCTGAGGCACCCCCTGTGTCATTCCTCAGCCAGTTGGGTTTGATCACAATTAGTTCTTATTTCTATAGCAAACACAACGTTATCTCTGTATCCCATTTTCTAGGCAGCTGGTAATTAGCACGCACCAGCCTGTCCTGCCTGCCACTCTCTAAATGGCCTTGTTTAACTCCGAGCTGCCTCTGCAAAACCCATCTGCCTGCCGTGATTTCAGCCCAGCACGATGCCATTATCTGCCCTGCGGAAGACAGGATTCAACAGGCTTCCCGTGCATGGAACAGCCTTTCTTCCACCGTTATTGCTCTTGTGGGGAGCCTGATTCCATACCATTTTTCCAGTAACAGAGAAAAGCACATTGTATAGCTACCACTAAGACCATTTCCAGCTGCAATTGGAGCAACACGCAGCCTGGGATCACTCATTCCATGCGGGTGAGGGCATATGTTTTCTTCTCTTGTAGGATGATAGAAGAGATTATTCAATCCACCTCGCAGTGCCAAAGCAGGACCGGTTCTAGCTAAGTGATATTAAGCAGGATGGAGGCTGCAAAGCACAGCACCTACCTAGCTGCCACTTTGGGGAGCACATGGTTTGCATCATCCAGATGGGCAAGGTAGGCTCCAGCATGGCCACCCCCATGTTGGAGAAGCAGAGGGCTCCTGATGGGGAGAAAAGGGAGAAATGCTCTATTTTAGCCACTTTTTGCTGCTGTTTCAAGTAGCACAAAGGGATTTCTTCAGTCAAGAGGGGCACAGTGTGTGATGATACCCGGCTTTACCTGCAGCAACCAGGATGTAGGGGTCTTGCAGCAGGGTGAGCACTGGTGTGCCTTTGGTGCTCTGCAGGATGGCAAAGGGGGGTTAAGCTCAAAGCTGCATGTGTATCCATGGGGAATACATGGAATTCATGGGTGCATGCTCCCCTCCACTTCATTCACATCACCAGGTCACCCATGGACTCACCTCAGGGGAGATCTTGGAGGGCTGCAGTATGCAGAGCTGCAGAGCTGGGAAGCAAACATGGATGTTAGCATGTTTCTGGAAGCAGCATCGCTCCAATCCACATTTCCCTATTGCTTTTCCTTCAGCCCGACCCCTTCCATCAACAGAACTCCGTGGGGATACAGCAACTGTGTTTGGGAGCATCACTGAAAGGGGAGAGTTGGCTCCCAGCCCTGCTCCCATAGGAGGGAGCAGCAGAACTCCCTGACATGGCCTGTGCCAGAAGTGCTTTGTCAACCCATGGAGCAGTCAAATATGCCAATGGTCTCTGCCAGGCTGGGGAGCCACAACTAGAGCATGGCAGGAGTTCAGTGGGGAAAAGAATAGGCTTTAGAAAGGAAGTTTCACATGTATTGCACCTACGCTTCATTTTCCAAGAGCTCTTACATGCTTCATTAAAGATACCATCTTGCACTACACCGAGGTAAGGATGGTAACGGTGACTGTAATTGAATTAGCTTAATGCTTCCCACTAAAAATGCACGTTTCTGCTGTCTCTCATGGCATCTATGGGAGAAAGATTGAGGATCACCATTTATGCTGGCAAAGCCTAATTCCTTTGTGGCGTGGTGAAGAGGCTGTAGGCAAGTGGGCTATTCCCAAACAGAGCCTTGGGTGACATGGTCTAAAGGGAGGCATCCCTGCCCATGGCAGGGGGTTGGAACTGGATGATGTTAAGGTCCTTTCCAACCCAAACCATTCTGATTCTATGTGTTATTCAAGCCATTAATGCAATCAAGGGGTTTATTAAGTAATGAGGGACTAATTCTTACTCTATTGCTATGTCAACCATCTGGTGGCAGAATAACCAGTGCTGCTACTGTCACCTGTGTATTAATGTGCTCACACAAGCCCTGTGAGATTCTCCCTGCAACATCCACATTTCAATCTCTTCACGTTTTTTTTGGGGTAGGATTAAACCATTTGGCTTCTCACCTCCATCCAACAGGGCAAGGAATGCCAGGACCAGGAAGGGAGATGATTTCCCCACGAATTCATACATCACACTGCCAAAGGGGGCCCCGACTGCAAGAGAAAGGTTTGTCACACAGCAGCAGTGCCACCATCCCCATCACCCTCTGCATCCCAGCATCCCAGCAGTGCTCGGCTCCTGCCTCCTAACCGGTGGGTGTTAGGTGAAGGTGGTGGGGAGGTGTCAGATCCCATGGGAAGTGCCCATGGAGAACGAGCAAAGCAGGGAGGAGGACAGGCCAGGGAAGGGGCACAGCCATGCAGGTGATGGCCAGCAAAGCTCTGGAGATGCTGTTGAAGTCAACCCCATTGGGAGCAAGGTTTCCTTACTCAGCAGACCCAAGGCCAGGCCTCCAAGAGCGATGCCCATCGCGTTGCCCCTCTCGAAGTCATCCGTGTACACGCTGGCCAGCATTCCCAAGCCTGGGAGCAGAGGAAGCAAGAGGCCACATGAGGATGGCTGGTACCGCAGTGATGGGGCTCCTCTGAAAGCAGCCTGGGTTTTGGGGGGAATCTGTCTGCTTCAGGCAGGCGCAGTGAGGATGGGTTTGAAGCCAAAGAAGGCACTCGGTGTGTCTGTGCTGCTGATCATGCCTGACATGATAACTGAACCCAGACAAGAGGAGCCAACACAGAGACTAAGGGGTAGCTAAAACCTGTACCTGCGACTGATGAGAACGATGAGCCGATGCCTTGGAGGGCTCGGGCGATGAGCAGCAGGGTGTAGGTGCCTGAGAAGGCAAACACTGCAGAGGAAGGGGAGACATGGGTCAGGCAAGGCTGTGGAGTGAGCATTAAAACCCTGTAAGAGCGGCCTCAGCTTGCACCGGTTTGGGTGCTAGAGGGGGCAGAGGGATGCTTGTCCTTTCTTGTCACTGGTTTCTGGGACCAGTTGCTCTGCTCTCACTCCTTTCCCCTCCATTAGGACAGTGGTGCAGGCACAGAGCAGTGTGTTTCCTCCTGTGCTGCTGGGTGTGAAAGGCAGGCAGAAGGGCAATACTCACTGACTGTGGAGAGGAACATGATGACGAACCCGATGAACATGGGGATGTGGTATCCTATCCTAGAGAGGGAAAAAAGAGGCATCTCAGCGAGGATTCCTCATTCCAGCCCAAGACGGGGTCTTGCTGCCCAGCCTCTGTGAGCAGGTGAGCAACTCCTAAGCATGTGGATATGCCTATGAGGGCTGTGCAAGGAAGCATCCAGTGTCCACCCATAGAGCTCACCCAGAGACATGGCTTGGTTTTGCCAACTCATCAACCCACCCAGAACACACGGACACGAGCCTGGCCCAGCTCACATGTGTCTGATGGAGACAAAGGCAAGGAAAAACCCCGGGAAGAAAACATTATACCCGTAGCAAGGTGGGAATCTTTGCTTATATGGTGGTTACTGGTATTAAATAGCATCTGTCCTCAGCTGAGGGGGCTTATGTGGTGATATCAACTTGTAGGCATTTAGAATAGGTAAAATCCGTGCTTGTTTTAATGTACATATTCCCCCCTTGCTGTTCTACCCACCAGTTCCTGTAATCTCGTGCCTGAAGGGGCTGCACATGGGCAGCACAGATCTTTAAGCTCAGCTGAAGCTGATTTCATCCGCAGGCTGAGCCTGGAAGTACAAAGCCAGGTCTCTGCCCTACCTGTTGGTCAGGAGACCCACGGCCGGGTTCACCATCAGCTGTACCAGAGCCTTGGAGGCAAAGAGCAGCCCCACACGGGTGTTCTCCTTGGTGAGGAACTCCTCACCATCAGGGCAGCTGCTGGGTGATGGTGGGATGCTCGCAGTGGGCTCTGGTGGGATGCTGGTCTCCATCCCATTCACCAGCTCCAAGGCACTGGTGGAGACCAAGACAGTCACTGTGGTGTTGTCAAAATAGGAGAATATGGAGGAGAAAGGAGGAGCTTTCAGGGCTGGAGGAGCTGTTTCAGTCTGAGCAGGGGCAGTGGAGCTGTTGATGCCTTCATATTCTGTTGCGTAGAGGAAGGTGGGGACGATGGGTACTGGAAAATCAAACAGGGAAGGAATTAGTGATTTGACTCCATTTCCTGGCTCAGCACCCAGAACTGAATGGTTCTGGCCACACTTTGGGGGTCCTGAAGGCTCCCAGCAGAGCCCAGCACCAACGCCGTACCCACGACGGTCAGCAGCATGTTGTCTAGCATCAGCGCCACGAACACCACCACCAGCACCAGCCTCCGGGATGCCCTCACTGCTGCCAGCCAGCGCCAGGGCACGCATTCCACAGCCGGTGCCATGGCCAGAGCTGGATCCTGGTCCTCAGGGATGAAGGCCTCCGATAACCTTGGAAGAAAAGGCTCCAGGTTACAACCTCCCGATGCTGTTGGTTTCTCCATTGAGGAAGCAGCTCCCAAAGTCTTGCATCTGGGTGCTGTTCCTGAGGAGCTGGGACTACCAGCTTTGCTATCAATGACAGTGGGTTTATCAAGCCTGCATTTAAATGGAGCATGTTCAAACCCATTTCCACCCTCCTGACACATCTTGTGCCTGCTTCAAGGCATCACTTAAGTCTTCTCCCAAAGACTCAGAGCACAGATCAAGCCGGTAGCTTATCTGTGGTAAGCTCTACATCTTTTATTCCATGTTTGTTCTTTGGAGATTAAATTTGATCTCCAAGGAAGTTCATTTGCCTTACATGGCTTTTCATTTGACCTCATTGAAATGGCATGGCAAGATACAGCACTTAAAAGCCTGGATGTGCTTAAGATCAGAGCTTCGGAAGGGCTCTCTTCTGCAGTCACTCCACTCCGCGGTGGTGCCAACACCATTGCTGTCGCTCCTCAGTATCCCACCTAAAAGTCCATTTGAGTCCAACTTCTCCAGCATCAGCTCCAGAGCACTCTGCATCACAGTGAGTAGAGCATGAATGTATGCCCTCTGCTCCCACAGATGAAGAGCCAGGACAAAAAGCTGCTGCTGGGAAGATTGCTTGCTTGGCCACACTGCAAATATCAATCAGAAACTTGCACTAAACAGAGCAAACAATTAGCCAGCTACACTCTGATAGCTCTTAGGCACTTCAGAGACTAAGTGGCAAATGAGCTGAACTGAGTCCGAGGTATCGCTCTTCCCAATAATCCTGGTTTCCTCAAGTCCCAGGCAATGATATTAATCATGTTTTCATTAAGGAAAGCAAACGCTCCAAACCCTCTGTCATCACGTATGAGTGCCATGCAAGTCGCTAAGTTGGGAAACAGGGGTGGCTTCTCACTGCACCTCCGAGTACTGCTAAATACCAAGTAGTAGAATTAATGCAAGAGAAGAGATCTATGTACAAATTAATGAGAGAAATAAGGAGTAAGGAAGCATAGACAATAAATACACATAGACTAATGGAGCCCTTACCTCTCAAGCCCCTGTTCCCTTCCCAACACAAACCTATTGGTGTGGAAAAGACTCTTACCCTGCAGCCCATGTTGGTGCGAAGAGCCGGCTGCTGGTGCAGGAGGTGATGTGCTCTGCAGCTCCCCAAGGGTTTATGATTACCTTCTATCAGAAGAGGATATGAGTGTCCCTTTTCCATGGAGATTTAATTGGAACCTCAAACAAGCTCCATTCAGCCCTGCAGCTCCCTCTGCGTCAGAGCAGGGCAGTGAGGTGGGCTGGGAGGAGAAAGGCAGGAGCGTTTATCTGCACAGAGGCACCTGATCTCCAGGCTTTCATCAATGCTTATCTCTCCCTGAGCACCTTAACTCTTGCCTGGCTCTGAGCACACCAAACATGCTATCCTGGGGCTGCTCATCCCTCTTCTCCATGAAGGAAATCTGCTCTGCCCTACTGGAGGGTGTTTATGGGGGGCAGTGATTGGATTCATCACTGGGCTGGTATTATTATATGGCCCTGGGAAGTACGTAACAGGCTAGGTCTTGGACTACTCTTCAGTGTCTGATGGCCATTCTCTTGCTGCTTGTCCTTGGTAAAGCTGCCTTCATTCCAACTCCATGAGCCATATGTGTGTGTTCACTGGGTTGAGCTGGTGAAATCTTTATGTCCCTGGGTCTCATGGGGTGCTGGGAAGCTGCCTTTGCGTAGTCCACAACGTAGATCAGCATTTCCATAATGCTAAGAGTGATGCTAAGTGTTCATAGTGGATGGGGGTATTTGTAAGGTTGGAATGCACTGATCTGCTCCCTGATTTTGGGGGGTTAGGGGGGAATCTCACCTCCCTCTGGGTATCAACAGGTTGTGGGCCCTCCACATCTGAGTTCTGCCCTTGCCTCCTCCCCACAGAAGGATGCTGGCACTTGTCCACAGCCTTTCCCTGTGCTGTTGTGCTGCCTGCTTTATCTCCAGGGACAAGGAGATATTTCTTGGACTAACAAGGGCAGTAAAGCCGCATGGAAAACGATATCCCTGCACAGGTGAAGTGCTGCAAATGCCATTTACAAGGGGATCTCTTTTCTCCCATCATTCCTGTTTTCTTAAACTTTTGACATTTGGCTCCGTGGTTTCTTTCTTTAAAGCAGAACTGATCCCATCATTCATTCAGGAGATGGAGATTCACTGCAGAGAAAGAGCATAAATCCACACCATAGTCTCCTTTTCTCTGTTGCGGTGTAAATCTGCCACTGAGGCCGTTTGTCTGGCTTCTGCATGATCAAAACCCATTGCCAGTAACGTGAGATGAGTACATCCTACCCAGGAATTCCCTGGGTGTGCATTAGAGCAGAAGTTGAAGCCTTTAAATATATACTTCATGAGCTGAGAATTGGACGTCTAGGCCTGGAAATGACTTTCTCAATAGCCACAAAGCAGACTGAAGATGAGCAGTGCAGCATTGCCATCTACTGAGGGAGCGCAGAAGTGCTCAGCTGTACCTTGGGCTCTGGGTAGAGAAAAATCCAGATTCTCCTTCAGGTGAGGAGGAGCATGTGGAGAGAGTTCTTCCTCCTCTTCTTCTTCCTCTTCTTCTTCCTCTTGTTCCTCCTCTTCTTCTTCCTCTTCGTCTTCATCTCCTTGTCTTATTCTTTGTCTTATTATTGTTATTAATAATATTATTCCTCTTCTTCTTCTTCTTCTTCCTCTTGTCTTCTTCTTAATCTTCTTCGTCTTCATCTTCTTCTTCGTCTTCTTATTATTATCATTAATATCATTCCTCTTCTTCTTCTTCTTCCTCTTGTTCCTCCTCTTCTTCTTCCTCTTCGTCTTCATCTCCTTG
>JANHGB010052279.1:0-31356 GCA_026283785.1 Coracopsis vasa | reverse complement strand
CGTGTTGCATTTATCAGTGCTGCAGTTATTTGGGGAGCAGCTCAGATTTGCTGCCTTTTGCCTGGTCTGCCCTGAGTGCCTAATCAGAGCACCCTGGTCCCAGTCTGGAGGTGGGTCCCCTCCAACACTGGCCACTGTGCAGAGCAAGGGCTGGGGGCAGTCCCAGCACTGTGATGAGTTTATTCCCTGCACATGGCCCCGTCACACTTGTTTATTCATCCAAGGGTGAGCATGGAATGACCTTGAAATTTATAGGCTGAAGAGAGCAGTGAAATAAAGCTAAAATAAACAAATCAAGCTGTAAAGCTTGAAAACTATGAACTGGCTTCAAGAAACAGGAGGGAGGGAGAGCAGAGATGGTCTGGGGGGACGTGGTCCCTGGGGTCTCAGCATGAGCTCAGGAGCTGGGCACACCAAGGGTTTGATCCATGGGCTTCACACACCTTCATCCTTACCCCATTTCAGTGGCACTGTAGAGATGCTCACGCTGTTTGCATAGGGGCTCAGCGTGGCTGGCTGAGTGCTTGAGGCGACTCAAATAGCCAAGGGAAAGAGCAAGTAGTGGGGGTGCAGGGCTGCAGAGCCACGGAGCTGAACATCAAATCCCATCCAAATCCAACCTCTCATCTTTCAAGTGATCTGAGCACCCCAGTTATGTGCACGTGGTTGGTTGCCCAGGCTTTAGCACCGTGTTAAAAGATAGTTCTTGAAGAGGAGCATGAGGCTGATCCTGAGTGCTGGGAAAGCACCACGTGTGAGCTCCAGCGAGGGAGCGTGATGCCCAAATGAAATCTGAACTGGTTGCCCTACTACTCTGTAACTCCAGGCTCCAGTTCTCCTTTGGGCTTATTGTGGACAGAAGCAGATTTGGTAGAAATAGTCAGCACTGGGGATGAGCCAGATGTGATGATCTTACTTGAGCACAGAGCCCCACATGGATTGTTTTTGGAAAGCAGGATTCCACCCTGCCTCCTCTCAGACTTGTCATCCCAAAGCAAAGCTGCCCTGGGTGCTAGCTGGGCCAGGCTGTGCTGCCCTCATAGACCAAAATGACCTGGGGACACTGCAGCTCACTAAGGTTGAAGTTGAGACACCTCCATAGCAGCAGTGGGTCCCCATGTGCTTTGGGTAGCACGGCAGATCATCCTGCAGGAGCCCAGCAGCACGCAGTGGTCCAGCACATTCCTCTCTGATGGAAAGGGTGTCCTTTAGGCTCAGCGCCATAAAACAGAGGGGTGCAGGGTGTGGGGGAGCAATGGGACTTGTGCACTGCCTGGTTGACGTGCATGTTTTGTGTCCAGGTTGCTGTCCCCCCGGCCCAGCCTGCTCAACACTGCCAGCGATGCCAGGCTGAACTCCTCGCCACAGAAGCCACTGGACCTGAAGCAGCTGAAGCAGCGTGCTGCTGCCATCCCTCCCATTGTGAGTACCCCACTAGAGAGGGCTGGGACTGAGAGCACAGTGGTTGTGTGTGCCTCCTGCATGCTCTTCCATCAGGCTGTGTTGCCTGCATGGTGTGTGGCAGGGTTGGAAGGATGTGCTCATCCCTGTGGATGGCCAAGCTCATAGTCTGTGCAGAGCTGTGCCTCTGGGCAGTGTAAGCTCCCTAGCAGGCAAGGTGCTGTCTGTGCCGAGTGTGTTCCCAGCTGCTGGAGCAGCTCTGCCAGCAGCATTTGGATGTCCCTTGAGCTCTTTGATCAGAAAGTCGTGGGAGGTCTGGACAGAAAAAGCTTCTCATTGCCACATGACTGCTGCCTCCCGTTGCTTTAAAAAGCAAGGGTACACCTTCCCTCTGCTTCTCCTCATCTCATGTGCTTGAAGGGTACCACCTGAGAAGTGTTTACACTCTTCCTCATCCAGAAGCTCTGCTTAGGCTGTGACAAAAGCACCCTGGTATCCCCAGGGTCTACAGCAGAGAAGCAGCAGCACTGGGTGGGCAGGGAGGAAATCTGGGTTCTGAGTACTCAGGATCCATTCCTGATGCTCTTCCAGTTTCCCATGTTAAAGCTTAAGATGTGGCTGCAGTAGTGTAACATCTGGCAAAAGCTACAAGCACTTAACTATAGATCAGAGGTTTTAAACATGGGAAGTGTGAGGCTCTCTTGTAGCATTACCAGCACAGAGCTCATACACTTATGTGATGGCTGGTGAGCTCTGAAGCCCTGTTTGTTGGGCTGATAAGACTTGCAGTGCTAGTGTGGGGCAGGTGCTTCTCGTAACACCTTGATGTCTCCAAGACTGCTGCGGGTGTCAGCAGCACGTGCCAAGTGTCACCAATTCACGTTGCTTTGCAGATTTCCGAGGGTTTCTCGGAGGGGATACTGCAGAGTGGAAGTGTGAAGCCTCAGGTGCCTCCCCATGCCCTGGCCCTCTACCAGCAGCAGATCACAAAAGCCCACGAGTCTGCCCGTGAGGACATACCCCCGAGCAAGCTCTCCCAGTCCCAGCAGCAGCAGGCTGAGAAGGAGCAGCAGCAGCCGCCGAGCAGCAGTCCCAGGGGAAAGAGCAGGAGCCCCGCTGTCGGTGACAAGGAAGGTAAGGGACGTGCGCGTGTTCATCCGCACGGCAGCACCCAGTGTGTGCAGCTGTACGCAGCCCTCCTCCTCTTAGGTGAAAGCTTGCTTCAGGCCTTGAAAGCTCTTTAATAGCATCTTGAAGCAGGACGAGAGAGGCATGGCTAATTTCCCATGTTCATTAGACAGTACATGATGTCTCACTGAGCCTACAGCAAACACGGGGCTAGTGTCGAGCGCTGAGGAGGTGAAGATTGCCTTTATTAGCGGCTCTGCCATTCACTTGAGAGCAGAGGGGCCTGGAGGCGTGCCAGGGCTCTGGGTACAATGGCTCTTTTCTACCTTGCTGGCTTTCTATAAAGAATGCTTTTAATGCTCAGTGGGGACCATTATTTCATTTAAAATCAATGCTAATACTGTGACTCGGAGTCCAAAGGTTCCTGTAAAGATTCCCAGTGCTTTCTCCCCGGAATAGCTCTGATGTGGTTTGGCTGCCTAATGAGCAATTCAGAGTTTCCCACCGTAGAGCATCTGAAGCATTATTAGCTTGAGCACCTGGGGATCAAGGTTAAGGAGAGACGGGAAGTCCTAATGAGACCATCCTCTAAATGTGTTTTTAATCTGAGCATCAGAGTCTGTTTGAGTTCAGACTCTGTGTCCTTGCCCCTCATAGCCAGCCTGTGGTTCAGTTGTGTGTGGAGGTGCTCTCACCGGTAGCATGATCAGAGGAGCAGGGAAGTTGGGCTGGAGGGGGGTGCAGTATCCCCCAGTGCTGGATCCTGCATCAGGATGGATGCAGCTGTAATACATGGAGATGGAAGGTGGATAATACTACAGTGATGAGGCAGACCTGCACTGGACCTGGGCTGTGATCGTTGCTGGAAGATCACTGCACTAGTTCACCCTCAGGCAGGCAGGATCTCAGCAGCCTGCTCTGCAGTGTCCAGGCGCAGGTATTTATTCTCCAAGCTGTCGTGTCCCTGTGCACAGAGTGATGTGCTCACCAGAAGAGTTGCTTGCTGGCACTTGACCAAATGGGGTTTTTTAAACAATAAATATTGCCATGTGTGCATCACACCTCCAGGATGTTTTGCATGTAAGCAAGGGAGGTGCTTGCTCACCTTGCAAGAAAGGGAGTTTCCACAGAGTCCTGCTGTTGCCACCCATGAAGTCCCATCTCCAGCTGATCTCAACCTGCTGTGGTTGGGTTTGCTACCCAGGTGGAACAGTTTCCCTCCAGCTCTTCTGCCCTGGCTGCCGGTAGTCAGCACTGTTGGTGTCCCAGTGCTGCAGCTCCAGCTTCCTCCTGATTGCAGGACGATGAGGAGATGAGGCAAATCTGTATGTGTGTGTTAGGTACAAGGCAGGGTTTAGGGCTTGGACATTAACCATGTCATTCTGCAACCTTTTGGCACCATTATTATATGCAAGGGTCTGATGTGCAGGTGGACTTTTTATGGCTTTGTTGTCTGCAAAGCACTATTGGTGTGAAACATTTTATTCTCTCATTCCTCTGTAGTGCTCTGAATTGTGCATGTTAATGAAACTAATTCTTCCTCCCTGTACCCCTGCAAACATCTCAGCAGCTCTTGGGCTCCAGCTCTGTGATGTCCAAACCCTGCATAGCTATGCACATGTGCTGGATACCACAGCAGGTCTGGGTTACATGTGGACCCTAGTGAATCTTAGCTTGCTCTTCTCTGTGATGGGAGTGCATCTCCCATTTGAAAACGAGCAGGTTTGTGACGAATCACCTCCAGGGGAGAAGTCAAATCCCCTGAAGCCCTGATCTCAGTTCAGCAGTTGCTCTGTGCTGTCTCAGCTTCTTGGAGCACATCCCAGCTGTGGGTCAAGGATCAGAGGGGAGATAGCCAGATAGTCCTGGCAAATCTGTGTATGTCCCTTCCCTCCCCTGCTCTCTGAGGCGTCCCAATGAAGTGGCAAGCATCCAGACTGCAGACATCATGCAGCCACACCACCTCATGTTAAACAGGCAAAGCCTTCAGGAGAGCAGCCCCTTGCTGCCTGCTAGCAAGGGGTCAGCTCTCCCGGAGCAGGTACTCCCGTTCCTCCCCTGCTCGATAGGAGAGCTTGAACTCTTGCGACTGCTCCAGAGATCAACATCCTCCTCACCACTCTGGATCCGCTTCAAAGCCAAGTCTTGCACACATCCTGGCCGAGGCGTTGGCTGCCTCGCAGCCGCTGGCTGGGGCTGTATCGGCTTGGAGGGCAGCCAGCCCCAGCCGTACCTTCCTGAGCACTGGCCTCTCCTCCTCCCAAGATGAGCTGCTAATCGCAGGGCCAGGCAGAGGCAGCCCTGCCTGGATCTCACCCGCAGGCAGCCGGATCCCTTTTCCCATTGCCGAGCCGCCGTCGGGCATATCTTTGGTTATCGGCGGTTTGAAAGCCAGCGGTATGTTTTGTGTTGATTTAGTCGTGTTTCATTTGGCCTTTGTGGGCGATGGGGAGCCAAGAGCATTAATTTGGATGACGGATCATATAAACTCTGACTCCTTCGCTCCCATTCCAGGGGCTTGATAAACGGTAATAGGAACTCTTTCTTCCCCGCGTAAGTGCTATTTTATCAAAAGCTGGCTGAGTTATAGCCACCCTGTAATGCGGGGGCAATTAGGAACTGGACACATTTCACAGGCTGGAGAGAGGCATGCAGGGGAGGGGATGGCACCCGTGGGGAAAGGAGGAGGATGGGGCTCTCCAAGAGCCATCCAGTGTGCACGTAGCCTTGGCTGACAGGACCTTGGCATCAGAGAGCATCTTCAGCCGGGACATCCCAGTGCTCTTTGAGCAGAGCTGAGTGAGGCTGAGCTGAAGGGGAGAAAATCAGGGAGCGTGGATGTGCCAGGGACTCTGTGTCAGTCTGGAGGATGTGCCTGTATTCCCCCATACTGGCAGGATGAAAGGATCCTCTCTGGGATTCAGCATGGGGAGAGAAGAGGCTGCAGCCAAGGTCCAGCCCTGCCAGGCTGCGGAGGTGTGAGTGCCTGGACACCTTTGTGTGCTGATAATGGATTTCTTCTCTCAGTGAAGGGGACAAGAATAATCTCTCAGCTTCTGAGCACACCGAGCATTAATAACGATAATGCAGTAAAGCCTCATTAAATTGGGCCTCTGATAATCTACTTGCCCTATTATTAGGCTTAGCAGGATTGAGGCATCTATTTTTATCAAAAATTGATGGTTAAAGGCTGGCTTCATTTGCAGTTGCTATTGTTTACTGCCCAGTTTCTCATTTCTGGTCAATGCAGACGTTACACAGGTGGGTCTGGGCAAGAAGGGCAGTGCAGAATTAAGTGGTTATCGATTACAAACAGATCCCACCGAACCTGCTTCTAATCCATCCAGAAAAGGCTGTCTCATCCGTCTGCTCGGCAAAGCGTGGGGATGTACTTGGAACGGAGCTGATGCAGATGAAGCCCCTCTTTTCCCCAGCACCCTGCAGAGCATGGCAGGGTTCGGGCATCCCCAGCACAGCTCTTCCATTATTAAGCACTTCTTGGCCTCTGTTCAGCCTTTTCATTGCCAGGGCGAACCCAGCCCGGCATCCAGTATATCCCAAGCCAGATCATTTCAGGAAGCTTTCCTGCCCCTCACCCCGGTGCTTTGCAGAGGACCCTCAAGCTGCCTGCTCCCCACAGAGCATCTGGTCATCCTGCAGAGCCCATCTTGATCTTCATTTGCCTTTGGCAGTCTTGTACAGTGTGGCTGTCCCAGGTGTTCAGAGAACATTGGCATGTTATCCCCTTGCTGTCCAAGAAGCTGATGCCATTATTTCTGGTCACTTCCTGCAGCCTACAAATGATTTATAGCCAGCAGCCATCCTTTAAGAGCGGCTGAGCTTTTGCATCATGATGTGATGTGGGGATGAGCTCATTCCCAGAGTATTGTGGTCCCTGGCAGTGAGCTGGGGCTCCGCAGGCACCCCGTGCCTGGCTGCGTGCCGGTGCCTGCCAGGTATCCCACACCAGCACTGGTGCCTTTTGGCTTTAGCCTCATGAAGGGGGTGGCAGGATCCTCACTTATCCCTCCAGCCCTGCCTTGGTGGTTGATGCAGACCTGTGGACACAGGTACAGGCTGCCCAGGGGTGGTTTGCATGTGACCAGGCCCTGGCGAGGAGCTGGATGGTGGGCTCATCCCAGTGATTGACTGCATGTGGAATGTAGCCTCTCCTCGATTTAATGTCCATGGAGGTCCAGGCTGGCAGTGAGCACCAGCAGAATCACCAACATGGACATCTGCCCTCCCCACTGTGCTTTAAGCATCTCAGTAAAATAAATGCTGTCAAGTCCAGGCAGTGACACTGAGGCTTCTGTTTAGCTTGATTGGTGATTTCAGCCCTCATGGCCAGGTCAGACTGAACTGAAGCCATTCCCCATGTTGGATGCTGGCTGTGGCTTCCCCGCCTGCAGGGAATGCTTGCCCATGGGATTGCTGAGCAAGCTGTTTGCTTTCTGTTTCCCTTGCAGAAAAGTCTGTGCATTTCTCCTCCATCGCAGAGGCTCAGAAGCTGAGTGCGGAGCCGATGGCTGCCTCGTGCTGGCCGCCCGTCCTGTCCTACTCCCGGGATGTGATCAAAACCTCTCCCCAGGCAGAGCCCCACTTGTTTCAGTACAACCCACCAGGCAAGTAACAGCCACTGACTGTAGTGTGTGCCCTCTGTCCTCACCTGGGGCCGAGGGTGAGGTTGCAGCCAGTATCACAGCTCCTGATCTTAAATCAGTGCAGCTTTTTGAGGGGATAAGAGAAGAGGGTTCATCAGAAACCTGCTAACGCCTTGCTTTGGCCTGGCATGGAGCTCCCTTGCTGCTAATGCAGTGTTCTGAGGGTGCCAGTCAGGTCTCCCAGCTCTGGCCAGGGCAGGTTTAGGGATGTGGTTGGTTTGTGGGTGCTCCGCACGCTGCTTTTGCACAGGGTCAGGCAGGTTTCATCCCTCGCTGCGCTGTCCTTCTCTGGCTGGAGGGCAGACGAGTCGGGCGCAGCGCAGCCTCGGGCTGCACAGGGGACAAGGCAGTAATTTGAACTATTCCAGTCCTTTCCAAAACGATCGTGTGACTTGGATCCCAGCGCGGGCTCACAGCCGGCCAGTTCATCACATCCAGCCCCTGCTCCTTCCCTCGCCCCTCTCCTCTCTGATAGCTGCAGCCGTTCTGCCTGCCCTCTTTCTTGCTAACGCTTGTGTTTTCCACACAGGACACCCCATCCCACTAAACCTGCATGAGAGCTCTCGCTCAGGGCTGCAGAGACTAGCAAGCATCTCCAACCCTCCTCCCCTCATCTCCTCCACCAAGCACCCCTCCGTGCTGGAGAGACCCGTTGGATCCATTTCCCAGGTAGGGCATTGGGTGTGAGTGGTGGAGATGCCTTGCAGGGATGGCAGCAGCTCCTGACCTCTCTTCTCGCTCTGCAGGGCATGCCCATCCAGCTCCATGCACCCTACAGCTCCGAGCACGCCAAGGTCCCTGTTGGCTCCATCACCATGGGCCTGCCACTGACCATGGATCCCAAGAAACTGGGTAAGGGACTGGGAGGTGAGTGATTTCTTGGAGAGCACTGGGAAGCGAACTTGCCAGCAGCATGCAGGAAAGAAGAGCACAGGACAGCAATGAAGTGCAGAGAGACCTGCTAAGAGGATGAAAGGATTAGTCCATCAGGAAAGCAGAGACACAGGGAGCTAAATTTGTGCAGTATAGGAAAGCAGCAACTCAGCCAGGGACACATCCCAGCCTATAAATACCCTCCAGCTAATACTGTGATCGAAGGAAGGAAATATATTGCCGCTCCCCAGGCCAGTAGGATAAAGAGTAAATGGCCTGAAGTGAACAAAGAAAGTGTTTAGTCTGCAGATTTGGAAGTGTTTAACAGCAGGAGGGGATGAGTGAAGGACTAAATGTGAGGGAGGAGGGATACAGGCCCTATTCCCCACTGTGCACAGGTCCTGTTATAAACCACTACTGGGTTTTCAGTGTCGACTCTGATCCTGGTGCAGGCAGCACCGGGCAGTGCCTTTGCCAAGGTGAAGGATCTGGCTTTGCTCACCAGTAGTTGTGCATTCAGCCAATTGCTGCGTCATTGGTGAAGTCCATCCTGAAGTGGTGGTGATGGCAAAGGCACCGAGGAGTTACCAATGCAGGGCTGGCACAGACACCTTGAGCAGCGGAGGGCTGCGACCCTCTGCCCTGCACCTACCCTGATGCATGGTTATTGTTTTCCAGTGCCTTTTCCTGGAGTAAAGCAGGAACAACTTTCTCCTAGAAGCCAGGCCAGCCAGCCGGAAAGTCTGGTTCTGCAGCCGTCCCAGGAGAGCTCCATCCTGCGGGGTGAGGAGCCGGGAGTGGGAAGCAGGGGAAGTGGGATGGGAGGGATGCTGGCACTGCCAAGCCTGGTGAGCATCGCTCTGGCTGCAGTTGCCCTGTGCTTTCAGGCTTGATTTCTGGGGCTGCACGCAGCAGAAGGGGTCCCTTCACCCTTTTTGTCCAGCATTGTGGCAGATAGGTTTGTACAGGTCTTCCCCAAATCAGGCTCTTGGGCACTGATCCTGGTGGTGGTTTTGTGTTCAACCCACAAATCTGCTGCTTAAGACAAAGCAAGACCTGCTTAAATTGCATTGATTTTTTGCAGGCTCTTCACTGTTGCTGCTGCAGCTGGGCAGGGACCACATTTCGTTTAAATACAGCCCTCCCATGTTTCTTTCCCCATTAGCAAGCAGAATAAATGCAAAGGTGTTGCTTTAAGTGCAAAGGTGTTGCTTTAAGTGCAAATTCTGGTTTATGAACCCCGCAACTAATGCAGTCAGAAGCCTGAGTGCAGTGGGGCTGCCTCCAGCCCAGGACAGATCCACACAAATGAACTCAAACCACCCCGAGCCGTGTCTCGCTGGAGATCTGCTCTCATCCCATCAGGGGAGGCTGAGACAGGCTGTGCTTTCTCCCAGGCTCATAAATCTGCCCAGCCCCTCCACAAAGGCAGCAGGGAGCTGATAGCCTCAAAATGCCCATTTTTCCTACCTCCCAGCCTGTGCTTGCAGGGCTGGGTTCCCTGGGGAATGGGGTGGAAAGGGCTCTGCAAGGCATGGGATTTAACACTGGCATTCCTTGGAGGGCTTTCCCTCCAGAACCTCAGCTCACTTAGACTGGGTTGAATCCTGCACTTAGTTGGTTGTCTCAGCCCCACAGTTCTTGTGCTGAACAGCAAATCCAGCCCCCAGCTCACTGCCTTTGTGTCTTACAGGTACTTCCCTCAGCTCTGCCTCAGGAGGGAGCATCACCAAGGGAACACCCACATCCAGACCCCCTCCAGAGTCACCCATCACCTACCGAGGGTCCATCACACATGTAGGTCCCTTGTCTCTGGTGGGTTCTGCTTTCTGGGTGCTAGAGGCTGGGGCTTGTGGGATGTACCGAGTGCGTGGCACAGGGCTGAGCAGCACAAGTCTTGCCAGTGCAGGGAAGTGGAGCCGAATGAAGGAGGAGATGGGTGGAGGGTCAGGCCAGGCAGAGCAGAGAAGGAGGATTCAAGGTGCATGTAAGGTAGGGAGGTCTCCTGCCAGGGATGAGCATGCTGCACTGAAGGTCCTGCCCAGAGGCTCTCTTGAGGAGGAAGATAGTTTGGCCTTAATCTCCACCATCCATCTTCGGAAGAGCAGCTGGCAAGCGGGAGGTGGTGTTTTGCAGTGTGAGTTATTGCTCACACGGTAACAGAGCGGAGAGCATTAACAACAGAAAAAATCCTTTTCCTGTGGGGGTTTTATCTGGCCATCATTCACATATTTATAGCCACTCACGCTGAGATTTCTGCCTGCCTCCTTCAAGGAGGGTGGCCGTGTTCCCTTGGGCCCTGGGGACATGAACCTGAATCCTGGCCCAGAGCAAAGGCTTCACTTGCCTGGTGCCCTGCATCCAGCAGCTGCCAGGAGCAGCTCCTTGGGGGCTGTAAATAACCCATCAGAGCAAACACTGTGCTTCATCCTCTCATATGCCCCCCGCAGCAGCTATGGGCAGCAGTGGGTGGGCAGGAGGGGTCTTGAGCACTGTGTGCCACAGTTCAGGAGATGAGCAGTGTATTGAGACGCTGTTTTGCATCCGGCTAATTAATCCATCTAGATTCCTTTGTTTGGCTTGGGATTAAGGTACCAAGCCCAGACCCAGGGCATTACCTACCTCTCCTGCTGGCCCAGCAGCCTGCATCCCTCTGCTCCCATTGGGGAGAAGGAGCCCCCTGTTCCGGCAGCAGCTCCCAGAGCTGATATTTGATCTCAGATTAGTCATCCAGTTCACGGAAAGCAGATCTTGAATATATGCTTTCTGCTCTGAAGCCATCTGTCATCACTTGCTTTCAAATCCCCTCTGAGCACGTCCACGGAAGGAAGATGACTTACCTGGGGCTGGGAGAGCCAGCTGGGAAAGCCGTTACCGGGTGTGCTGCAAGGGTGAACTATCAGAGCATTGAACCTGGATGCTGGCATGTCCTGGTAGCTTTGGCGGGGTTTTGGAACTGTTGGTGCTCTAGGGCTTGGTACCAGCAGCATCTCCAAGGTAGGATGGGGGAATAGCCTGCACCGGCACAACCTGGAAGCACCAGCAAAGCTGGCTGGGATATCACTTCCCTGAGGCTTCCCATAAGCATCAGTCCTGGGGCTTGGTGGGGTTAAATGAGCAGAGGATACAGGTGTCAGTCAAAAGCTTCTCTCTGACAGCATGGCTGTGCCTTCCCTGCAGTGGGGTGTGGGACCATCATCCTACAGTGGCTGCTGAGGGTTCGCACCAGCAGGTGATGGCAGAGGGGTGTTATCACCAGCAATGTCTTCAAGGACATCCAGTTCTGAGTGTTCTGAAGGGCATTAAAAGGGGGGCAGGTGTCTGTGAGCCGTGTCTGTGTGTGCCTCCAGGGAAAGAGAGATTTCGGTTCACACCAGTTTGTGTAAGGAACTGTTCCTGTTGGAGAGCCAGCCAGCAGGTTTTGTCCCAGACCTGCTCCAGGACTGCTCTCGCTGCTGCCTGTCATCTCACCCAGGCGTGCTGCCAGCACCAGCTCCCATCTGCAGGCAGCGCTCTGAAGGTCACTCCTGCTGCCAGCAGATGTGCCCTGGGCAGGCAGGACATCTCCATGTCTCCTTTACCAGGTTGGGGAAGTAGGCTGCAATAGGAAAAATAGGTTGCAAATAGGAAAACCCTAACACTTGAGCAGTCCTTTTTGCCACCAGGGTGTCCCCAGGAGGTGCCCTGTCTCCCCAAACCCAAGGGTGGAAGCGATGCAGGTAGCTTGCTCCAGAACACGCATAGTGAAAAGAGCTGCTGTTTTGGAGGCCTGTGCTGTCCTCAGCCCCCCTGCCTCTTCCCAGCAGCCTCGCACAGATCACGTACCTCTTTACCGCTCCTCGTTATCATCCTCATCAATAATTAAGCTGCAGGTCCCTCGCTGTTGGCTGCGCCAGGAAGCGGAGGCTGGGCGCGCTCGCCCTCCACTCAGCCTCCCGCGGGGAACAGCCTGTCCCTGCGCGCGCGCTTGCTTAATTGCTTGTGACACTGTTAAATATGGATCTTGGTGGCTTTCCAAGGGCACCCCGGCAGAAGTGCTGTACAAAGGAACCATTACCAGGATAATCGGAGAAGACAGCCCCAGCAGAGCAGAGAAGGCAAGAGAGGATGCTGTGCCCAAAGGACATGTCATCTACGAAGGGAAGAAGGGCCACGTGCTGTCCTACGAGGGTAAGTCGTAATCCTCTGCCTTTTTAGGGCAGGCGCCAGGGGTTTGTGCCGCCGTGGCTGGGAGTTGGGAGCTATTTGAGGAAAGGCTGACAAAGTGCAACATCATGTCTTTGCTTCCAGCATCGCTTCTCTCCCTTCCCACCCCTCCTGTTTATGGCCTGGCTGGGTTTCCTTCTGTCCCATATGGTTACCTTGCCTTGGAGGTGGCTTTGCTGACCAGCAGGGGCATGATGTCTCTGGTTTTCATTGATTTTGATGACTAGGAGAGAGGAGAGGACCAGGTGGGAAGGTATTGCCTTCATCTCTAGCACCTTCTGCAGGAGACTCTGCAAAAACATTAGGAAACTATCCCCAAGCTCTTAGGCCAAGGTGGAACTCAAGAGCCTGCAAGTTGGAGGCAAGTCAGGTAGTTTGGCATAAGGGTTTATTCAGACATCAGATTCTCACCTGCAGCATCTTGGGCACAGCTTTCCCAGCATGGGGCTGCCCTGCAGAAATCCTCCTGGGCCTGACAGCACTGTGTCACAGGCAGTGTCACTTGTTACAGGCTGACCCTGCCCAGCTGGGGAGTAAACTATGGCAAAGCAAACCCTGCATGTGAGCCTGATGCTGGGCTGCTCTCAAGGGGGCTCAGGAGAGAGCTAAAAGCCGTGTTGCAGCTCTCAGCCCCGCTGCACGGTAATGCGCTGCCTTGGTGCCTGGCTGCTTTAGTGGTATCAGCAGCACTCACCAGCTGCTCCTGCCTCCTCTGCGCCTGCTCATCTGATCACAGCACTGGCCATCAAAGCTGCTCCGTGTGTCCCGGTGGCTCCCTTCAGAGATAAGCAGATGTTCCTCTCTAGTGAAGCTGGAATCAGCTCCTCTGTGCCTGCCTTTTACTGTGTGCTGCTTGGGGCATCGCTGGCGTGGAGTTGGCTTCCTCCTCGCCCATGGCTGGGGTTGGGAAGAGCTGAGTCACAGGCACTGCAGCCCCAAGTCGTCTTGGGGTAGAATATGGGCATGTGCTCTGGTGCGCATGGGGATGGCTGTCCTCCTGTGTCACCTCTCAGTTGAACGTGGAGGGGACTGAGGAGCAGATCCTAACCTCTGCTGTGCTCACCTGCCTCAGCAGGTATCTCTGGTCAGCTGCTGTGCTGCCTGAACCCTCTGCCTCCCTCCCCAGCGTGACTGCATCCCTCTCTGGGGCAGAGCATCCCTGTTAGGCCGTGTGGTCAGTCCTGCAGGCAGAGGCTGTCCAGCAGGAGACCTTTTCCTCTTGCCCACAAGTGCAGACAGCTGGTTTCATTACAGGCTTCTTGTTTCATCCAAGGCCAGAAGCAGAGAGTTCAGGTCAGACCACTGGGGACAACTCACAAGCTTTGGCTGATGCCACTTCTGTGTGTGCCCTGGAACCACAGGGACCTTTCAGGACAGGGCCCTGCGCCATGCCTCTCACCCACCACATGGAAACCAGCTTGTCCCATGCCTGCCCGCCTTCACTGTCAACTCTAGCCCAGATAAGAAGTGTCACTGTGGAAGACTTGTGTCTGGGCGCCCTTTGAGACAGTTGGCAGGGCTCGGACCAGGGAGGACGCAGGAAGCATTTCAGGACTTGTTTGTGCAAGAAGCTATTTTAAACTCCGCTGCCTGAGCTTGGAGTCGAGTGAGGTTGATCTCTGAAGTGGTGCTATCAGGGGAGAGACAGGGAAGGCTCCCAGCAGTGAGGACTCCCAGTGCCCAAAGCTGGGATCCCACTATGGCCGACCAAATCCTTCCCCACTGCATGCACTTGTCGGTGTCAGCCCAAGTCTCCTCATCTGCAGCCTGAACCCATGGCCCTCGTCCTACCTGCTTTGGACACACATGAGGAATTAATTCCTTCCTCTCCACAGGCAGCCTTTTACATGCTTGACAGCGTTTATCGCATCCTGAGTCATGCTGTGTGCTTTTGCCAGCCCTGCTGCCTCTCTCCTTCCCCCAAACAGCCCGGTGAGGAAGAGTTAAACAAAAATTAGATAAGAAAACTGAAATTGGTGGTGATTATGAATTTTGGCAAGCAGAAAAAAAATTGCAAATTCTTTAGTGTCATGAGGGTGCTTAAAATAAAAGAGCTGTAATGAGACGAGATCCTGTAGCATGTGCAAGCTGAATTGTGCTAGATTGGTTATTCTCATTCTGCATATGATTGCTGATGGCTTCTGCAAGGCAAGGGACGTGGGCTTGGAGTGATTTTCTTTCTGTTTAGTCTCTTCTCCCTCACACCCCCCTGCTTCCCAGTGGCACAAAGGGTGCTGGGACCGCGTCCCCTTCTGCAGAAGGGCTGTTGGCAACAGATGTGCCTTGATGACAGGGTATGGGCGCATCGCCCTGTGTCTGCCGCAGGGTGCTTGGCTGGGTCTCAGTGTCGCCCCCAGATTTCTCCTATAGAATGAACCTGAAGTGAAGGCTCAGGGTCAGATCTCCCTCTTGCAGCCCCGAACACTTTCTGGATTGAGTGGGTGCTGGCTGCGGCAGCCAGTAGCGGGTGTGAAGTTGTAATAATCCCATTTTATTAATTACTGGGTTTGCCAAGGGGGACTTTTGTTCCTGATTGTCCACAGTGGAATGAGTATTTTTAACTTCCCCATTTTCTCTAATTGTATAACCACCTTCTCTGCCCACAGAGAGGACGATCAAGGCACTGGCAATCCTTGGCAGGGGCAACCTGGCCAGGAATGATGGGCAGAGGTGTTTATCTTTCCAAGCCAAAATTCCCTCTTGGAGCTCATTACATAACCAGGAGGCATTCAGCTGGATCAGAAGCTGCTTAAATTCACAGCTCGCTGCACATGATGGATGCCTATGGCCCAGGGTGGGCGAGATGCTGCCTGGCATGGGCAGAGCTGTGCTTGGGAGTGGTGGAGGCTGTAGCTCAGGTCAGTTGTCCACTGTTTGCGGAAGAATCTGCTCCAGTTTCAGATGAGAAGGTAGTTGGTGGTCTCCCATCACAAGTGATTGCTCCATCAGTCCTCACTATCTCTCCCAGTTCTTTTGGGCGCTCACTGCTGTTTCAAAGGAGTCATTCTCAGCTTTGCTTCTCCCCCCTTTTCCCTGATTTTCTCACCCAGGGAGTGTCTCGGCGAATGTTAAGGCTGGCCAGGATCCCAAACAGTAGGTGTCTAGCAAAAACCAAAACAAACAGGGGAAAAAGCAATAAAGATCCCCAGACCCACAGGGCCGAGTTCAGTAGACCCACAGCTGCTCACACCAGCGCCGCGCTGGCTCCGGGCTGTCCTGCTGCTTCCCCACCAGGGATGGAGGGAGCAGGACGCGACAGGGCGGATGCTCCTACCCACACGGGAGGCACAGATCTGCAGTCTGAGACAGGCAGGGAGGGGAGAAAATACCAGCTGAATTTCTTGGAAGCCAACCTTATGTGATGTTTCTGGCATTGCTGGTGTGCTGGGATGGGATCTGACCTTCCAGCAGCATGTGCAAGCAGCAGTAAACAGCCTCCCATGGCTGGTGCTGCATTTCCATGCTCCTGATGGTGCGTCTTGGTGTTCTCCTCACCAGGTGGAGTTGCTGCTTCTCAGTGTCCCAAAGAAGACAGCAGGAGCTCAGGAGCTTTGCATGAGACCACAGGAACCAAGCGGACCTACGATATGATGGAGGGGAGGATCAGCCGGGGCTTATCAGCCCGTGATAGCTTATCTGCCAACATTGAAGGTGGGTCTGGGTGAAACCTTTCACCCATGCTGTAGTGACTCTCAGTGACACCATCTTGCCTCTTATCTCTTGTCTACATGATACACTTTCTCCTGTCTGTGTTTTGGCAGTGGTTCACTGGTACCCTGCAGCACATCCCAACAGGACAGCCTCTGACCAGCATGGAAAAACAAGGCACGCAGACTGGCCTGTTTGCCTGTGGTTCCTGCCCGGGCAGACCAGTTTCAGGACTTTAAAAAAAAGGAATCACATTTTTTTGAAAGAGAAATAATTTAGCAGTTGTTGATGGTTTTCCTTGTTGTCTCAGGAGTCCCTGGTAACGCTGTTGTGTATTCGCTGTCAGTGAGCTCCTGTGTCAACCCAGCTTTCTCCCTTGGATCTGTTCTAGGTCTCATGGGTCGAGCAATCCCTCCAGACCGACACAGTCCCCATAACCTGAAGGAGCAGCATCACATGCGGGGCTCAATTACACAAGGTAAAGCCTGCAAGTAGAAGATGGCCATGGCCAGAGGTAATGTGGGGAGGTATTTCACATGCTTGGCCTCTTGTTGTCAGGCTAGGAGGAAACAAGGTTGGACCCATCAAGGTCCAGCTGCACATCTCTGCATCCTCAGCTCAGAGTTTCTCAGTCTTGCTCAGCTTCTACCAAGCTAAGCGCTCACCAAAGTCAAGGGTGGCTTGCATGAAGGCAGGCTAAAACTAGTGCAGAATGGGTCTGGGAGGTGGTGGTAGATGTGAGGTGGTCCAGCTGCATTAGTGATGTAGCTGCTCTGTGTACTCAGTTGGGTACCAGTCGCTGAGTTACGTGCATTAACTTGAGACCCCCTTGAACTCTGAAGCACCCTCTGCATCCATCGTCTGCTTGGGGGTTGCAGGTATACCTCGGTCCTACGTGGAGGCTCATGAGGACTACCTCAGAAGAGAAGCCAAACAGCTCAAGAGGGAAAACACTCCACCGAGGGACTTATCTGATGCCTACAAGGTCAGGTCTCATGAGGGCCTTACACCTCTGAAAATGAAACCAGCCCATGAAGACCTGGTGGCCACAGTGAAAGAAGCGGGAAGATCAATCCATGAGATACCCCGGGAGGAGCTGAGGCGGACACCAGACATCTCTCTGACGAGACCTCTGAAGGAAGGCTCCATCACGCAGGTGAGGATGGGGCAAACAACAGATGAGATTGGTCCTGCTCAGGCTGCTCTCCTCACACAAGTCCTGGGGACCATTCCCAAGGTAAAAAGGGAGGTGCTAGGGCTTCAGGTTGCAAACACATTACTAGTCAGAATTGAGTCTCTGCTTGGGTACAGGTTGCTCTTCCACATCCTTTGATGGGGTCCCTTCCAATCCAGATCATCCTATGATCCTTCCTAGCAGATAAATACAAAACTCAGGGAAGAGAGCTCAGCACCACCTGACACATTAAGAATGCAGTGCTCTATCCACATGTGTACACGGAAGGGGATGCTTTTGGCTCTTGTTTAAGGCCAGAGTCAACTCGTTGCCCTTGGCAGTTCTGACTCTGGGTGCACATAATCTCTTGTCTCCTCCCTGTATGGACAAGTGTCAACCCAGCAAGGCCAGTAGATAGGATGAAACATGGCATGCTGTCTCCTGTTGGGCTCCAAATATTTGGAGGGTTCCCATGGCACCTTGTAGTCCTCCTTCATTTCGCAGTGTGTGTAGGAGAGAGGCGTGATGGGCACAGGCAGCCTTCAGCGCTGACTCATCATCATCTTGTTGGAGCACACCAAGACATGCAGGATGGGCGCTCCACCCTGCCCTGCGCTGTGTGGGGCTGTTCTCTCTGCTTTGCTGATGGTTGCTGCCATTTGAACAAGTAAAGTTGGGTACTGGCCCAGTGAATGAGGAAGCACGAATCCCATTGGAAGTTGGTGGGATGTGGTTGCTGGATCCCCTTCTGCTCTGCATCCCTTTGATGTCCCCTCTTTCTTCTGTCCCCAGGGTACCCCACTGAAGTACGACAGCAGCTCTTCCTCCTCGAGTACCAAAAAGCACGACGTGCGGTCCATCATCGGCAGTCCCGGCAGGACTTTTCACTCTGTGCACTCACTGGATGTCATCCAAGACCCGAGGAATCTGGAGAGAGCTTACGAAGAGAGCCTGAAAAACAGGCCAAGCCCAGTGACAAACTCGGGTGGCTCCATTGCCAGAGGGGCTCCTGTGATTGTACCCGAGCCGGGCAAGCCCCACCAAAGTGCCCTCTCCTACGAGGACCACCAGGCAGGGCACAGCACGGCCTTTGGCAGCCACTTGCACAGAGGGTCTCCGGTCTCCACACGAGAATCCACACCACGGCAGCATGAAGGTACTTGGCAAAGCCTTCATTTGATGCTAACATCTCTAGAAGGCCTGCAGGAGGTGGCTGCTGACCCCACCTGCCTGAGCTGTTCCCAACCAGTGCCTGTCAGACCCGTTCTCCCCAGCACCCTGCTCCCAATCTTGCCTATGGCAATGGCTGACTCACAGCACTGGGGAGGCTGCCAGGGACAGCTGGGGCTCACCTCCATTCCTTGGGGTGCAATGAGGCACCCCATGTCTGCACCATGGTAACCAAAGGGACGGTTGGATCGTGACTGGTGAAGCTGATGATGTTTGAAAAGCATCATCCCAGTGTTGTCCCAGGGTACCCTTGTTTCTGCAGGCAGTTAAGCAGTGCTTGGTGCATTGCGTGAGGGGATCTTCACACTTGTCACAGTCTGGTGTGTGTTTGCCTACCTTGTGTGTTTGTGCCTCATCCATCACCTTGGCACTTGAGTGCCTCGCTTACAGGAACATCTAATCCCTCCTGAGCCGGTGGATCTGGGCAGCACAGCTGGTCTGTGGGATCTGCTGTCTCCCTGCACCAGGCAGGGTCTGCTCATGCCCCTGGCATCAGTCATCTCCTGCCCCAGAGGGGGGCTCCTTGGGAGCAGTGTGTGTCTGGGCTGGGCTTGGCTTAGTGATCTGATGAGGCAAGCTCAGATCCAGAGCACAAAACCCCTTCTTGCTTCATGGCACATTTGTGGGCAGGATCAGTGCTGAAGCCAGTCCCTAAGACACCTTGTTCTACCAAGCCTGCCAGCTACGGGTAACTGCTCTGGGGCCTTTTGTATCTCCTGCCTGCAAATACTCGTCCTAACCCAGGAGTCTTGTGATTTGGGGGCGTGCAGCACAAGACATTGCAATCTGCTGGGAACCGAGGTGAGGACGTGCCTCCCCGGCAAGCAGTGAGAGATGGGGCTGTGCGGCGCTGAGCTCCTCCAGAACACATCCCCATCATTCATTGCTGTCTGGGGCACCTCCAGCTCTCCGTGGTTGGTGTGTCCAGTTGCTGCAGCCTCCGCTGTGTTCCTGGTTAGGTCAGTCATTTTGGGGGAAGCCTTCGGATGTTGGCAGATGTTGGTCCCCAGCTCTGCCCAGCAGTGGTGACCTCCTTGTGCTGAAGAGCACAGCAGCAAGGCTTCGCTGTCAGCTGCTTGTGCGGGCCAGGGTGAGCTCACAGACTGCCCAGCGTGGATGCATTGGGGTGGAGGGATGGTTTGGGACAGGCTTCTCTCCCTGGGTGCAGCTGGGGCTTGGCCTGCCTCAGCCTTGGTGGCGTAACAGGGCACGGTGGTGCAGGGAGGAGGGAAGGGTCCCTCAAGGTCAGCGAGGTCCTTGGGGGACACGCTTGGCTGCAGGCATTCCTCAGGGACTCAGCTTGGCCACAGTGCTCAGTCTCTGAGTCATTTCCTTCTCACTGCAGGGAGCATCACTGCCGGGAAGCCGGTGTCCCAGGACAGAAAGATCACCCCCACATCAAGAGAGCTCAACAACTCCAAGTCTCCACATGCCCCCGTGGCTGACCACCACCACCCCATCTCCCCATATGAGCACCTGCTCCGTGGCGTGAGTGGGGTCGACCTGTACCGAGGACACATCCCACTGGCTTTTGACCCCGCTGCCATCCCGAGGGGAATCCAACTGGAAGCAGGTACCTCCAGTGGGCACACAAGTCTGTTTGGAATTGGTTTTTAACTCGTTAGTCTCCGAGCCTGAGGTCTCTGGAGAAAGCCACTTACATCTCCATCCTTTTCTCTCCCAGCTGCTGCTTACTACCTGCCAAGGCACCTGGCTCCGAGCCCCACGTACCCCCACCTCTACCCCCCGTACCTCATCCGGGGCTACCCGGACACGGCCGCCATGGAGAACCGACAGACCATCATCAACGACTACATCACGTCCCAGCAGATGCACCACAACGCCGCAGCCACAGCCATGGCGCAGCGGGCGGACATGCTGCGCGGCTTGTCACCCCGGGAGCCCTCCCTCGCCCTCAACTATGCAGCAGGTCCTCCCGGCACAGCACCATCCAGGGGCTTGGGGGCATCTGGGGACAGGGAGCAGCTCCAAGGGCCAAGCCAGCAGCACGGTGTCACGCAGCAGTGTAGGAACTTGGCTGGTCAGCATGGAGGACAGCCAGGGGGGATTTGATGCTCTCTTTGCCATCTTTAGTTACTAGAGGCTGCTTGAAGCAGCTCTGGTCTTGGATCATGGGAGCATTTCCCAGCCTGGCCCTGCTGACCTTTGGAGATTAAAACACTGACCCAGAGGGATGTCTGGCTTTCTGCAAAGGGCAGAGCATGCTGGGGAGCTGCAGAGTCTCTGTATAGAGGGAGCTGCAGCTAATGCTGCCTGCAGCCCCCTTGCTCTAGCAGGGATAGAGCTCAACATTTTTCCTCCCCATTATTCCCAACAGCAGGATATGCTCGTATTTGCCCATAGAAGAATCTCCTCCCCTTATAACCAGCACCCGGGGACCTTGTATGTGCTCACACCTTCTGTGTTGTGCCAGAGCAATGGGGATGGATGGATGCTCCCAGCACTGCTCCCTGCTCTAACGCAGCCAAGCTGCAGCAGCTCGGCAGCATCCTGACAGTCCTCTCACTTGTCTCTGCAGGCATCATCGACCTCTCCCAAGTGCCACACCTGCCTGTCCTCGTGCCCCCTACCCCTGGCACCTCTGCCACCACCATGGACCGCATCACCTACATCCCCGGGCCCCCCCAGACCTTTGGCAGCCGGCACAGCAGCTCCCCGCTCTCCCCAGGTAATGCTGCAGGTTGCATTTCCCATGGGAAAGCAGTTGGGCAGGATTCACTTAACCAGTTCAGGGCAGTGGACTCTGCCAGGGCAGATGGGGGAGCCCAAATTCATTCTCATTCAGAGACCAGCCCACCAGCCCCTCTGATCCTCCTTGTTGGGAGCTTCCTTGCTTTTCCCCCTTCTTCCCAAGAAAGAACAGCTATTCCATGATTTGCTCAGGTTTTTTCACACTGGTTGCCCCTGTTTGTGCTGCTCCAGGTGACCTTGGATGGAGTCATTCCTTACCTGCTCTGCAGACACAGCAATGTGAAGAGCAGGTGGTGTTCCCTAGGTTGGGAATTGCTGTGTCGGCAGCTCTTTCACTGCCTTTCATTTGGGTTTCAGGAGGCCCCGCACATATGACCAAACAATCGGGATCATCTGTGTCCGAGCGGGAACGGGAGCGGGAGCGAGAACGGGAGCGGGAGCGTGAAAAATCCATCCTAGCGTCCACCACGGTGGAGCATGCACCCATCTGGAGACCAGGTAGGCTGTAGGGGGGAGCCTGGCACCACATCTTGGGCCATGCGCTGGGTGGACATGGGGTTGGGGCTGTAAAACACAGAGCTGAAGAAGCCCATCTTTGTGTTCCCCCAGGTACGGAGCAGTCCAGCAGCCGTTCATCCTCACACTCGCACAGCCACCAGCACTCTCCCGTCTCACCCCGCACCCATGAGACCATCCAGCAGCGCCCCAGCGTGCTCCACAACACGAGCATGAAGATCATCTCCTCGGAGACCCCCACCCCTTCTGTCCTGCGGTACGGCCCCACACCACGGTTCCTGCACCAGCACAGGCAGGGTGGTTAATGAATGATCATCACATGGGGCACCTCTGAGATGGAGCGAGGGTTGTTTTGGCCTTCAGTAGCAGTGGGAACAGGGTTGGGGCTTGCAAGGAAGTGTGTGAGGAGAGGCAGGTTTTGGTGCCCAATTCCTTCACTTTTCCTGGTGGCTTTTACTGCTAAAAGGAAAGAAAGTAGGAGCATCCCTGTGCCCAGAATGGGTATCACTCCTCTTGCTGGAAGTGGAGTTAATGAAGGTCTCTGGGAGCTGTCCATGGGTTTATTCTCTCCAGTAGATGCATCCAGGCTACTGCCAGTGGTGAAGACTCCGTCTGAGCCCTCCTTACCTGCTCCAGCATGAGTCAACCCTACACTCAGGAGCCTTGGGAGCACCTTGGCCAGCAGGGCTGAACCCCCACTCCTCTTTCTGCGCGTGCTTCTCTCATCTTTGCCTTGTCTTTGCCTCCAGATCCTCCTCCACCACTACCACATCACCGATCCGCTCTGCTGCCTTCCCCTCGGCCTCCACCCTGCGCTCCTCCATCAGCTCAGCAGACGGCTATGCCACCCCAATGGACCCGGCCATCCTGCAGAAAGAGGCCTCAAGGGCACGGGAAGCCAAGGCAGAACGACCCCAGACTGACAACGTCTTCACCTCAAAGCTGCCAAGTGGAGCCAACCTCGAACAGTCGCCTTCACCCATTAAAGCCATGGAGTCAAGACCTTTACCTGCCTCCGGACCTGGTTCTTCTCATCACTATAGCAGAGGACAGGGGAAAAGCCAGCAGCACCATCACCCTTTGGACCAGCAGCATGCAGCCTCGGGCCCTGAGCAGCACAGTAGAGAAAAGAGTCAAAGTAAACGCTTTTCAGTGCAGGAACAGGAGCTCCGAGCACTCGGTAAGAGCACCACGACAGCGGCCAACTGCATAGATGTGATTATCATGCGCCAAATGTCTTGCGATAAGGGGCAGCGAGAAAGAGGCTCGCTAAGTCAGGACTCCACTGGTGCTGGTAAGAAATCGGAGGGCAGAGGTGAGAGAGCTGTGGCCTGAAACCCGTCTTATTTCATGATTTCTTATTTTCAGTTGCACGGTTTGGCTCTGGGCTTCATCAGCTCCGCGAGTGTTCTTGTCCCTCTGCTTCCCGCTTGTTGTGTTATCCCAGACTTCCTTATTTATGTTGTGTTTTAAGGATCTTTCCTCCTCTCACCCTCTTCTGGTTTGTCCCGTTGCCAAGTCCTGTTTTGCAAACGTTGTTCAGTTCCTGGTACTGCTTTTACAGACAATAGCAATGTGCTAATTCTGATTTCCCCATCGTTCGGAATTCCCAGGCAGTCTGTAAGGAGCTGTTGTGGGTAATAAATCAAACCAGCAAAGCAGAGAATTAGGAGTGTGAGCGGGACAGGGCTCCTGGCCATCAGGCAGGCACCTCCCTGCACTGAGAGTGCAGGATCTCAGAGGGCTGCTGCATGATGCAGTGGAGACGGGGTCCCTTCACTTGGGGTGACCTCACTCAGGGTCCCAGTGCTGGATGCTGCACAAGAGGGCAATGTGGACATGGTTCCCACCAGCATGCAGGAGCAACAGGCAGCCTGTGGGGATTTTATGGGATCCCGTCTTCGAATTGAAGCATCTGCCTTGGCCACCAGCACTGGGGGCTGCTGCCCAGCTCCCTTTCCTCTAACCCAAGGGTGGAAGGACATGACAGCATGGCCAGGGAGAAGAGCTGCTCTCATTGGCACATCCCGATCATCCCATCCCACCACCTGGTCATGTCTGTTCCCAGCCCTTCCTATCAGCATGCTCCAGGTCCAAGGACACACCTCTGGCCACAGTGTGCTGCTTGGCTGAGCTTTTCCTCTGCCTTTTTTCCTGGCATCAGTGTTTCCTCCAGCTGAGTGTTGTCATGCTGCAGAGGAGAGGGGCAGCTTTTCTGCAGCCGTGACCTTACAGAAAGGAGCTGGTGTTCCTCAGGACTTTAATGCTGGTTAGGGACCTTTCCAGAGCATCCCTTTGGAGCTGGCATACATGGAGTGATGGGGGTGCTGCATCCCCATCCCTGGCACAGCGGGGTTCTCCATGCGGTCCTCCCGTTACTGTGCCCCAGGTACGTGCAAGGTCAGTGGCACTGGGGCACTGGGGACCCTCCAGCAGCGCTGTCAGTTGCCTGCCAGATTTGCCTGCAGTGAGTGGTTTCTAGGAATTGAGTGTTACGAGGGTAAAGGTCTGTGGATGCGTAAGTCATGAGTGTTACCAAACGTGCTGAGCTGGGGAGCAGCAGTGTGGGACTTCTCCAGAACACCATCCTCCGCCCCTGGTCTGTGGAAGTATAACTCATCCATGCGTCAGTTTTCCCTCTGTTGAAAGGTGATGTGGGCCCTCCTTCCAGTTCTGCCTGTTCTGATGCAGTCTGAGTCTGTGCAAAGGCCTTCAAAGGCAGAGAATGGTCAAGAAAATGCTTTGCCCCTGCAGTGTGCGAGTCTGCTGTCTCTGGACATCGGAGGTGGCTCCAGGGGTCCATGCAATGTGACCTGCCAGGTCTTCCCTCATCTCTTTTCACCCCCTTTGCTGAACATGTGACTGTACCCACAAGTGATGGTTGCCACAGCACTAGGAAAAAGCCAAGTGAGCTCCTGGTTTTAATTCCCTTCTCCCTTTTCCTCAGGCTTTCACGGAGGCTACAGCCCTGAGCGGATGGAAGCAGTGAGTCCCGTGAGCTCGCCCAGCCTGTCCCATGAGAAAGGGGCCAAGCTGCTGCAGGATGTGGAGAAGGGGCATGGGGAGCATGACCTGAGGCAGAAACAACAAGGTGAGGGCAGGGGCTGGCAGTGCCAGATGGCATGGGAGAGCCTGAGCTGGGATGGGGGGGTCTTTGTCAACCAGTGTCAGCCCCAGTGCTGATCCAGGATGGGAGCCAAGGATCAGGACACCGATGTCACCTCACACTGGCTCTCCTCTTTGTTCTCCCCAGGCTCGCTGAAGGCCTCAGCTCCTGAAGCAGCCCATCTGCAGCACCTCCGGCAGCCCGACGGGCCCCAGTGCCAGCCCGTGCAGCCCAGCCAGAGCATCAAGGGCATAAACCAGCGGGTGGTCACATTGGCCCAGCACATCAGTGTAATTATCCTCATTCTCGCCTTCCCACTGGGGCTCCAGGGAGGAGGGAAGAGCTGTTATGTAGCATGTCTGGTAGGGAAGGGCTGGGAGTGATGCTGGAGACCTCAGCACCTCTGGTTGGGGGCTGGAGAGAGCAGGGTGCATCCAGCATGTTCAGCCTGGGTGTTTGCATCCCCAACAAGCCCATCATGAGAGCTGCTGCAGGCAGGAGGCAGGAGTTACATCCATGCGGGGACAAACCAGCCTCATTCTCTCCTGCTTGCCCTTATTCGAGCCCAGCAAAGCAAGAGATAGAAACCACCTCTGTTTCTGACCTGGGTTTCTCATTCTAGGAGGTCATCACCCAGGACTACACCCGCCACCACCCACAGCAGCTCAACTCCCACATCCAGGCTCCAGTGTACACCTTCCCTGGGGCCACGTGCCCCGTGCTGGACCTGCGCCGTGCCCCCAGCGAGGTGTATCTGCAGCAGCAGGAACACGCAGCGGCCTCCAGGATCTCCCCACAGAATGAGGGGGGAAAAAGGTGAGCTCAGAGAGTCCCACCAGAGCTGTGCCAGTCTGAGTTCAGATGGACCAGGGCTACCCCTGGTAACGGGGTGCATAGGGCAGGCTGGTGTTCGGTATCGCTGAATTCATGCTCCCCAGCATGGATTGCTTCCTCACAGAGCCCAGAGTGTAAAACTGCTTTCTGATGGGGGCATTTTTTCCTCATGGTGATGCCTCTTGCTGTCCTTGTCCTGGAGATGCTCTGTAGACACCCTTAGAGACCGTGTGTGATCTCTTTCCCGATCTGGCCTGTGTCACAGAATAGTTTAAGGTGGAAAGGGACCTCTTGAGATTGTCCATCCCAATGGCCTGCTCTCAAGCAAACTCAGCTGGAGCAGGTTTTCCTGGGTCATGGCCAGTGGAGTTTTGAAGATCTCCAGTGATGGAAACTTCAACACCTTTCTGGCCAACCAATACCAGCACTTGAGCACCCTCACAGTGAAAAACCAGTTTCCTTCTATTGGAATGGAATTTCATGTGTTCCGGTTTGTGCCTCTTACCTCTTGTCCTGTCGCTGTCCTTAGTCCCTGGCACAGGGTGCAGTGACCTTTCAGGCCACAGGTGATTCCAAAAAACCCAAAGCAAATGTTTTCCATTGGTTTACAGTTAATTTTATCTTTGTCAGTGAATCAGAAGCCTGTTTGATACGTGTCCCTTGTCAACTGCAGCTCTCCATTTCAAGCACTACTTGTATTTATTTTAAGTCACTTTCAAATCCTGGTGCTGATAACAGCATCCAGGAAAGAGTGATCCCTCCAAACTGGTGGTTCCTTGACAGTAAATGTTATTAGGAGCAGGCAAAGCTGGGAAGAACAGAGTTGGCTTTATAACATGAGGGGAGAGAGCCCAGCCTTGGCCACCCAGCAATGGAAAAAAAGAAACCACAGAAAGAACAAAGATGTAAATTCCCAGAACTTGCCGTGAGGAATTCCTCATGGGCTTGAGCCTGGCTGTCTCCCAGGCACTGGCCACAGGCAGGCACCAGGGGACCGCGCTGGTCCTCTTCAGGCTGCCGCAGCACCAGACAAGGTGGATGGGAGGTGGTGGGTTCACAAACATGATGGAGAATCAAAAGTTGCATCCCCAAAGGGTTAACATCACAGCCCTTCAAAGGATTGTGCCCCTGCCAGCCAGGAACATTTGGCTGAGTCAGCAAGTCCCAGGACTGGTCCCTCCATCCCTCCTGGGCAGCTGTGTTTTGATGTGATGCTTGGGAATCAGGGCCATGGTTGGGTCAGTGCTGCTCTGCACGCCTGCAGTGTGTGATGCTCAAGCTGCGCTCTCCCTCCTGCTCCCATTATAAGGCACCATAAGCCCGCAGGGGTGTGGAAGGCTTGTCCTGTTGCCCTGCTGTGGGGAAGCTATTTCAGTCCTTCTCCCCGTCCTGACCCCGAGCTGCTCGTCCAGGCACAGCGCGTGTTGCAATGAGCCCATTGCCTGCCCCCATCGCAGGTCCCCGGAGCAGAGCAAGGCCTCGGCCGGCAGCGGCGCGGACAACTGCATCGAGCCGGTCTCTCCACCAGACGGCGTAGGAGAGCCGGAGCACGCCAAGAGCGCCACGTACCCGATCCTGTACCGCGAGGGCGAGCAGATGGACCAGAGGTAACGCCAAGGGACGGGATGGTGGGGACAGCGCAGGGATGGTCACCCTGTCCCCACGCTTGCCGTGGTCCAGGCAGCTGTTCTGGCAACCAAAAGCAGTGTCACATCCCGGGTTGCTATCTGTCTATAGGGGTTTTCAACACGGTGTGGTACCTTTGCAATAAGGAGAAAAGTTGGAGATCCCAAATGTCTCAGCAGCTCCCAGGCTGATTCTGAGAAGTTACACTAAGGGAAGAGTCTCTCTAGGGAGGGCATTGTGAACTGCACGCTGCAGAGGTTTCTGATGGTCTCTTGCTTTTGCAGGATGGGGTCCAAGTCCCCAGGAAACAACACTCAGCCTCCAGCTTTCTTCAGCAAGCTGACGGAGAGCAACTCTGCCATGGTGAAGTCCAAGAAACAGGAGATCATCAAGAAGCTCAGCACGACCAACAAAAACGAGACGGAGTACAGTAAGGACATGTGGGGATGCGAATGCAGGGCACCAGGGGAAAAAGCCTTAAGGACACATGAAGCAAAGGAGATTTGGGAATGGATGCTGATGCGTTAACAGAGCTGCCAGCCAGCTCTCTGATTCGTGCCACAGTTTGTTGGGAAGTGTAAGGTACAAATGCTTCCTGGGATGAGTGGTGCTGGAGCTTGCTCTAGAGCTGTCCTTACTCTAGGGCTGTCAATCTCACTCGCACCACATAACCTCAATAGGAAGGAAATAATGAGCTGAGCATGGAGGAGACTTAAGAGCAATTGATATTTTAATGAATGGCCAGCCAAGCTGAATCCTTCCTCCTGGAGCTGCATCTCCCCCCGACATGACTTTAAGCCGTACATCAATATTGGTATAGCTCTGTAAGACTAACCTGGCTGGCTTGTATTAGAAATTCATCCCTTTCATTCATTAACCGCTAATAGAGTAGATGGGATCATAATTTAATTTAGCCCAGCATTATATAGTCAATACTAATTCAATTTGAATCCATCTTACAACAGCTGCATTGGATAAGAGGGACCAAGCTGTCTCGTCTCCTGGATGGTGTTACCATGAGCCAACAGTATTGTTATGCCCCTTTGGGGACATGTGGCTGAACCCTGTGACCTTCCACACTTTCCCTTATCAAGGGAAAATACATAGAAATAGGAAACTCCTCTTATTTGATGAGATTGTTGTTTTTCGAAGGAAAGTGAAATCCAAGTCAAACAGCTCAGCTAAGAGGGAAAATATTGATTTAACATTTTTCCTCCTCCTCCTTGCCCTCCCCACTGCCCAGACCTGCTCCTTGGATGTGGGGATTTGAGCCTTTGGAAATCCCATAGATAGGAGAGAGGGTTTGATGTGTAATCCAAAGGGCCAGAGGGAGAGAGCTCAGCAGTGAGCACAAGACATCACTCTCTGGGCTCTGCTTTTCTGTGCTTTCCCAGCTGGCAAAGCAGGCTCACTGGATCTCCCAGATGGTCCCAGCCAGCACCCACAGCCCCAGCCCAGGGGAAGGTGGGCTGCTGTCAGGCTGGGTGCTGTGCTAAGGGAACACTGGGATCCTGTGGCTGGCACTGCAGGTCGCTCCCTGCAGATGCTGCTCTCTGTATTGAAGAGCTTCTTTGTTTTTCTCCAGATGTTGGGCAACCTGGGACAGAGATTTTCAATATGCCAGCGATTACCGGAGCAGGTAACTCCCATATTCCTGTACCATACCCCATTCCCTACAGGGCGTACAGCACAGAGAGCAGGAGACTGGTAGACTTAAGCATCTTTTTCCCTTTTGCTGTTAATACTGATTATAACAGTTGCTGGGAGGCTGAAACCTCGGGACACACCATAACTTCCTGCTGTTGAGATGGAGACAGTGCAATGTAATTCCTTGGAAATCATGGCAGAGTTTGAGGAGAGGTTAAAAGTCAAGCAGGGGTTGTCCATCTGATGGCAACGGAGGGTTAAACTGTAGAAAGGTGAACCTCATACTTGAAAGAGAGCACCGTGGTCTCCATGGGATCTTGTGGTCACCCATGCATGTGTAGGAGAGCAGTGGCAAAAGGGAGCATGAGCGTGGGAAGCAGGCTCTGAGCCTGTTGCAAAAGCAGACTGGGGTGAGAGCAGCACCCGATAGCCTTGAACTGTGAGTGTTGTGTGAACTGGCAATGGCTGAGGACCAAGAGGAGGTGTTATATGGGAGATGGAGGGGTGCTCGGTCCAGCAGCGTGCTCAGTCCTCGAGGTGCTTCAAGCGTGGGTTGACTCCAGTTTCTCAGAAGCTGGGAGGAAACATTCAGCTGGTGGCCAGGTCTCGCCATGGTGGTGCTGCTGGGGCCACCAGATGGGCTTTGTGGCACCTTGGACCCTGATGGTTTGGGGTTTGATCACCCGGTTCTGGAGGAGCAGTTCTGGTGGTGGTTTCTGAGTGCTGCTGCAGGCAGCCATGAAGGGCTTCAGTGAGTCCCTGACCCTAACCAGCGTTAACCTGCCGGCCTGCCTAACGGGGGGGTTCGCTGGCTAACACTGGGGCTGTACCCCAAACCCCAAAGAGCCCCCTGCTCTCAGGAGGAAAGGGCTTGGGATGGTTCCCCAGACAACCATGGAGATGTGTTTGCTGTGCTGAGCATGAGGACCACCAGGTAGGAGCTGAAATGGTGGTTTAGGAGTTTACCCAAGGGCACTGCTGGGCCCATGGCTTTCAGCTGGGAAAGGAACAGAGGGAACAGTTCAAGAAAGGGTTTTTGGCAAAGAGGGACAGAAGGTGGCCCTGTAGAGTTGAGTGGTCAGCATGGGCTACCCTGAGACCAGCCTGAGGGAGGAAGAGTGAAGGTGATCAAGCTCTTGCCTCCTGCTGCCCATATCTAAGTGGGCTTGCAAATGAATGAAATGAATCTCCATTGAGGAGTATTAATTAATAGTTAATTGATTAATTACTAATGCTTTCCTACAGCAGGAATGCCTTCAGGTTGTTAGTTTTAAGTAGGAGGAGCAGCATCTTTCTCACAACCAAGGAAGAGAGGTGCTGCAGGCAAGGACTTTGTGTGGTAGGAGAGCCAGGCACATTGATGGTGTGAGACCACTCACTGGTGTGTGTTTGGAAGAAGGAGCCTGCTCACATCAGCAGCTGGGATGAGAGGATGCAGCCAAGCAGAATATGGGGTTTAAGGCCCAATTTCCTTAGAGCATCCCCTGGATAAACCCACTGCTGCTGTGCTGGAGGAAGGCAGAGTGTAGGGAATCTAAGGACAGGGTCTGTGGGAGGGGACCAGGAGAGACCCTGCCTGTTCCAGAGAGACAAGTGAACCGGGATCCATCCCTTTCCAAGCAGAGGGGCAGTGATCCCAGTGCGAACACCCCTGGGATGGGATGAGCTGGGGGGGGGGGTGGTGCGCTGGCAATGGGGCTTTCCTCGCCAGCCTGCTGGTTTCATGTCTGTATTTTGCCCTTTGCTTGTTCCCTGTAACCGCCACATCGGGAATGACGGTGGCGTGGCTGAGCCTAGTGCCCTCTGGTCCCTGTGCGGTGCTGCACCATAACTGCATGGCTTGAGACTCACAACCACGCGGACACACCACTTGCCTCTGCATCCTGTCCCATAGCCCCCCGGGGGGCCACCGGCCTGGGGGGAGGAAGGGAGCGGGATGGGTGATGGGCAGGGGGCTGGAAAAAGGGAACAAAAGGACTCTCCCCTCTCCCCAGTATAGCCCCTCTCCGCAGGCTGTGTGCCCCCATCCGGGGCTGCCTGCCTTTGCTGCCTCTCATGCCAAGGCCAAATCAGTCACCTCTTTCCAGTCAAGGGGTTTCTGGGGTGCCCTCTCTTCCTTCCCGGATTTTTCCTCCATGGGAAACTGCCCCAGCCTCTGAATTCCTGGCACACTGACTTCTGATCTGTGTGTGCATCCATACGGACCCCACATCCAGGTGACCCTCCTCCTGCCCCATGTTGGGAGCACAGCACCCCCTCTTCCTGCAGTTATACAGTCACTCCCCATGCTCAGTGACAGCCCATTCCCCTCTGCCATCCTCCAAGACCTGCCTGCCTGCAAATCCCAAATCCCAGACTAAGCCCCATCCCATCCCACCGCCAGCCCCTGCCAATCCCTGGGGCGGGATGGAGCGGGGAGGAGGAGGAGGAGGACGGGTGCATTGCAGCGCTTTACAGAACAAGATGACAAAGTTTGTTGCTTTGCGAGAATGTGCTGACTGTTTGTTTCTTCATGATTTTGAGCACTGAGATTTAATCTAGACATAACACCCTATTTTAAAGCGGTAGGTACTGTTTAATTATTTATCAAT
>JANHGB010052278.1:0-17348 GCA_026283785.1 Coracopsis vasa | reverse complement strand
CATGGCAGGGGGGTTGGAACTAGATGATCTTAAGGTCCTTTCCAACCCTAACTATTCTATGATTCTATGATTCTAAAGAGAACCCAGTCACTTGTCCACTGCAGGTACTGTTTGCCATGGCCAGGTAAAATACAGTATCAACAGATATTTTTATGTTAAAGAAAGCTTCCATCACTGATTTGTAGTATGCTATCTTTCTAACTGACCATTACATGTGTATATTCAACACATGCCAGTTCTGGTTTTTTTTGAACCTGGAAGTTATTTAATTTTATAATTTCAGCATCCTGATGCCCTTTACAAAGTTGTAACAAACTTAAGTGAAGAATCGTAGTGGTAATGAGATAACTCCTGTAACGTAAAATATATTTTATAGTCTGATATTTTGTGATTGATAGGCTGAAAAGTGCTATATTATTTCTTCAAAATAAAACTACTGAACACCTTCCTGTACTGAGTTCAAGTCCCCTTTGCCTTTTTCCTACACACTTCTATTATGTTTGTGTTTGTGGGTTTTTTTCACTTTACCTGCTTTAGAGTATAGGTGATCTGCAAGAAAGTAGGACTGATTTCACAGCTGCAATGCCAGAATTTACAGGTTGAAGGAACATGAGGCTTGTGATGGGTGAACATTACCAGTCCTTAGTTCCTATTTCTCTACCAGAAAACACAATGGTAGGAAAAAAAAAATCATCAGTTTTGTGATTCTGTGATTTTGTTTTAAAAATATACATATGGACATTTCTATGTAAATTAGATACAGCCTTTGAGCTCTTGGGAAGTTGTCAGAGTGGACGTTGGTGCCACAGACCCTCTGCCCTCACTACCAGGATTTACGTAGCCATAAGAAGAAAGACAACAGCAAGATTTATGCATCTGTGTAAGTTTCTGGGAAATCACCCAGTCACCATTTCATGCCAGTGTCACAGAGATCTGAAGGTGTAAATGGTAATCGGGCTGTTCAAGTAAAGCCTGAAAATTTCTATCAACTACAAAGGTTGGAATTTTAGATAAACAGATTCAGAACTTACATAATGGCAGGAATCAAATATTTCTTCTCAATTACAGTATGTCTGTACTGCATATTCTTACAAGCAGTAAAGCTTTAAAGGCTGCTAGTCTAAACTTTGAGATATCCTCTGTTGGTGTGTACGTTTTCGCTACAAGTTAGTGTGACGCAGATGTTTCCTTCATTTTAAAATTCATATTTTCTTCTGTTTATGTGTTGGTGTAGAACATAATGTATATTAAAATATGAAGTTATTTGTATTCTTATTGTACAAAGTCACCATATACCTTGTTTGTTTTGTTTTTTCTTCTAACATACAAAACCATTTACTAAACCTAGTTTTACTGTCAAAGTAACTTCAGTATAAAATTGATTACATACTTATCCAGAGGAGGATCAGATGCCAGCTTTATTCCTTTTTGGAAGGGCTATCTACACTTTTTGTGTATAATGAATTTAGTTCTCTTGAAAGATGCTGGATTGACAGGCCTGAAGAGCAAAGTCTTTTATTTATGCATGAGCAGCAACAGTTCTGCCTTTCCCACACTGCCCTCCTGATATGCTGCACCCATGACCTGTAGGATTCCCCTTGGGGGTGACAGCTTAGTAGCCTTCATACCTATTCACTCCTCCAGTCCTCTGCTGAGAGTGCCAACAAGACTGCCAGGGTGGTGGAGCTTTTTCTGCTTTGAAAATTTGATAACTGCCTTTCAGGTTGCAGAGGGTATCTCATTTTCCATAGATTATTGCACAGCAGTCTGAGGGTGATAACTTCCATACTCTTTAGGGTTATGGCAAAGCAGAAGTCTTAAGGTAGTTAAAGGCAAGAGCAGGATTTTATTCAATTATTGTACATAGCCTAGTAAATTAGAGTCAAGTTCTCGAGCCCATTTCCAATTTCCTGACTGAGCTAGTCCTCTACGACTTTTTACAGCACTACTCATGTTCCTCAGATCCTCTTCTTTTACTCATTGAAAGGAAAGAATACTTTCTGCAAGCACGAGTCACAAATAGCCCAATTTTCTTCTGGCTTGCAAAATGCAAAGCATAACTAATTTCATAGTGGATTGTACCAAGCTTAATTTGACTCAGAGACCTTACAGGCTAATTTAGTATGTTTCTGATCTCATTTATAGTAAAGTAAGTTTAAATTCCATTTGTGTTACACTAGATACACGTGGGCATAAGCACTGTACTTGGTTCCCTGTGTATAACTTATGTACTGGATGTGTGTAATTGGTCCTTTATGAGACATAAGAAACAAATGTACATGCAGAATTATAATGGATCAAGTAGTATAGTGCTAACACAAGCTCTAGCTTGTTCCCTGCAATGAATTTATTTATCATATTTTGCATCAGTGATACATTTATATTGAAAATATGTGCTTAGTGTGTCTGAGCTGTGATTCAGTTGCCCACTTCCATGTATATTTTTAGAAAAATGGACCAGGAATTTGATTTTATTCTTCTAGTTATACCAGAAAGTAACTAAGAAATTTATTCCAGAAAGTTTATTTGAAGTATATAAAATATATTTTATATTTATATTGAAGTAAATATTTATATTGAAGTAAATTATATTGAAGTAAATAAAAGTATATTTTATCTGAATTTAAATCCAGAAAGTTATTCCAGAAAGTGTTTTAAAATATGACATTTGAAAATTAAGGAAAAGAAATAACTGTTGTCTTCTGCTAAATGGGCATATTTCTGCTGTTCAGTGAAGTATTGAAATATTCCAAGCTCTAAATAAGAATACACAAGCTTGTGCATATGAAGAGCTCCACAAGTTAATTTATTTTAGAATCCTTAATGGATGATTTAAGTATTTGAATAGTAAGATAATGAAGTTATGTATGCATTAAAATAAGCACATGAAAAACTTGTTTCTGTATTTCAGAATATGAGAACCCACATCGTATACACACAGGTACATGCAAAGCCCTCGTTATGTTGCTAAAGGCTATCTATGGCTCTTTGGGGAGGAAAACCTTGAATTTCAGCCCAATTGTTTCATATTTGTCAAAATGATTGTGTTCTTACAACATGAATTTAAAACAAGCCAAAGTTTAAATTATTTTTAAACTATGCAATTAAAGTTTGAAAAATATTTTTCATTGGCTTAAAATATTTTAGAACAACAGTCAATCTCTCTGTGAAAAAATCATTCAGCTAGAAAAAAGTATACAAAAAAATCAGTCCCAAAGTAATCATCTCAAGGGGTATAACCTCCTGACAAACAGATTTAATTTGAGAACATCACTTCATAAAGTTGTTTATAATACTGAATTATTTGAGGAAAAGTGCAGAATCTTAACATAATAATGACATCACATGGCAGTCTTATAGTCACTGAAAGTTATTTTTCTCACTCCTGTCCTCATTAATAAAAAAATGGGGGAAAATCTAGAGAAAAAAAAATTCCTCAGTTTCTAGACTCTGCATTGCAGGAAGGAAATAAATGAGAAAAAAAATAGATTTTAATTTTATATCAAAGAAACCCTTGAGGTGGAAAGTTAGGGAAAGCTGCATGGGTTTGTAGCACACAAAATGTCGCTTGAATTTTGCTGCTCAGTAGTTTGATATACTCATTTGCTGATGCGAAATGACGAGGGCTTAGAAAGCAGGGTTTTGTTTTTTAGCTGTCTGTAGACCTAGTGGGGCCTTACAGGACCCAGTCAGCAGGTCATTAACTCTGGAGAAAACAGCTTGCATTAATATGCTCTAATCCGGTATAATTAGTCAAATTACTGCACGCCGACCAGCTTGTCATGTGTTGTCAGATTTGGCATGCAGGCAGGATCGCCAGGGTCCCTCTGGAATGCCGTCCTGGATCAGGGAGAAGGGCTCGTTTGTAGTACTGTGGATTTCTTGATGAGGAAAGCAAACGGAATCAGCAGCCATAACCTTGCAGAAAAGGAAGTAAGAAAAAAAAAAACCAGCCGAAACCTTATCTGTTGTTATTTTGTTGAGAAATAGGGAATTATTATTGTGGGAATTATTTATGGCTGATACCTACTGTTAGAAATAGAAGCTGTTCAGTTGGTTCTTACAATTTCTATGTATCTAACAGAACTGAAGATCCGCTGTACTATATCAGATTAGCATTCATAAAAAGATTTAAAGTAAATAATTACAAGAGGATCAGCTACAAATTACCTACCACACTGTGACACAGATTATTAAACTACAGCGTATGTGGGTACGTGTGTGTATGTATGTGCTCGTGCGTGTGCATGTGCCCCTTTTTCCAGTAGAGGAGGAGGTTATTAAACTATAAAAGGGCCATATTAGCATAAATTTACAAGAGCTCTTGTTCTGGCGGCATGATAAAAACCTGTGTTACCTTTGCATTAACACTGAATTGCTTGTTGTGCTTTTGGCAATGACAGATAAGTCAGTGTAATTCCCCATCGCAACGGAAATGATGCTCCAGATTCCAAACGCATCCTGAAGATGTCACTGACAATAATCTTCAAAGAACGGCCAGTGAAAGTGGGCTGTATGTTTGTAGGATGATATACTGCAAATGACAGGAAGAATTATGTGAGTGAAGACGAATCTGTAACATATTATTAAGCAATTTCACGAGAATAACAGGGATAAAAGGATAATGGATGAGGGTGTCATTATTACCTTCATGTAGAGGGAAAGCAAAAGCAAAGGTACAGAGACAAGATTAATTGAGGAAGGGTGAAGCATTCATTGCTCATCAGCTCTTTTGTACTCTCTGCTCCTGAAATTCCAGACAAAAAAAAAAAAAAAAAAAAAAGGAAAAAATTGCTCAAGGGTGCATTTTAATGCAGCTGGCAAGACAGAGCCGAAAACTGACAGGGCACTTTTTAGTCACCTCGCTGCTTCAATAAACACACAATGGCTATTACTCCTGCAGTCTTCCTGTGGTCAGAACAGTAAACTGGTGGGATGTTCTTTTTTTATCACAGTTGATGTTTTTAATTGTGCTTCCCAACTCGGCAGTTTTATCTGTTGGTGGTATGGAACTGAACAGGTCACTCCCTACTCATTGTTTGCATTGCACAGTTGCAAATGGAAGCAGACTGTACATAATAGATGTCAGCAGAAGGGCTCCTTCTGAACACAAAGGCAAGCTGGAGTGTCCTGTAACATTAGTGACAACATAAAATTATATCAAGATATCAAGGTTTTACTAGGTTTTAATATAAAAAAATGAAAAATGGGAAGTCATTTGGCAATTGTGCAGACCAATCCTGCAGTGTTAAGTATAATTCCTGTCAGAGTCAAGTTTTGCTTACTCAGAGAGTTATCACTGGGTCAATAATTTCAATTACCGTCCCTATTTTCTACACATTCTCCAAGTAGCAGCTGATTTTTCTGCTGAATGTAGTTTTAAAAGTATTCTATTTGCTTTTAAACATCTTGGTATATAATACAGTTTTAAAATTTATTTAAATATTCTATACTTATACAGTGTTTTCACCTGATAATGACGTTTTCTCTGTGCACATTATAATTTCAAAAGGAATGTCAGGGACCTAGATAATTAAGAACATATATTGATTTGTATTCAGAGAATGGATTCTGGATTTTAAACCTTCAAGGATTTAAAAAAAGTATTCAGCTTCCTTGATGTCTGTGTTTATTTCACAGCGGTTTTGATGAAGTTAACATAGGATTTTTATTTTTTTTTCTGAAGTGATAAAAATAACTGCAAAGTTTTGAAACCAAAAGAAATTAATTTATCAGCTGCTCTCTGTTGGGGATAAAAAAAGATGTTTTTTTAGAGAACTTTAGTGCTGTAAGGGACACAGAGGAAAACCTGCAGTTTGATAAGGAAAAAAAAAATAGTGGGGAATATGCTTTGACTGATTGTTGTTTCTAGTAGTGAAAACTGGGTTTGATTTCATAAAGTTGTATAATTTGTTAAACTAAACTGCTCACATACGTTAAAGGGCATATACAGAATTCCAGAAAGAATAGCTAAGGTCAACAACACAGACTCACTCACTGGCAGTCTGAAACCAAGACACTGGGGTAGAAGGATTTTTTCTGCTACCTTCATGCCCAACAGCAAGATAAACAGAGAGGAGTACTGTAGGACAGAAGGGGGTCGGGAGCTGAGTTAGGTGTGAGGGGGTTGCACTTTATTGCAGCAGGTTTATCAATCATTGATAAATATATGTGTGAAAAGGGTAGATAGCAATTCTGTTCAGTGTTATGCTTTGTTATATTAACGCAAGAATATGAGAAAGTTGTTTTAGCAGGGTGAATGCTGCGCTGTCCAGGAATCAAATGATGCTGTGAGGAGCCTCACAGGACCGAAGGACTCTGTTCAGGTTCATCACAAGGGTTTTCTTAGTAATCTACAGGATCTCATGCAAGATCTATCACAGTATCTGTCACAATAACCTGCTTCAACAATGTAACTTAGAAACTGGGTCATCCTACAGGCAGAACACATTTCTCTGCTTGATAGTTCAGATCATGTTCCTTTTTGTGGATTTTACTTATTATTAGTATATAGTTCAGTTGTTATATTTAAAAGTCTAAAATCAGTGCCATTATCAATAAATAATTATCAATAGATAATGTCAATGATCAAATAACCTTTGTGAATTCTTCTTTTTATGTTCAAAGCAGTTGTTGCTAAAGCAAATTCAGACTTCACAAGATACCTGACTGCAGAGATTCGTGTCAATCTTGTATCTTCTATTTTAAATTTAAATTAAAAAAATGTATTGACACATTGTGGTGATTTGATCACAGTGCTAGTGGTTAGACTGTGTAACATCAGCATCATCTTTTCTCAGTACACATGGTAAATGTTTGTGAGAGAATGGGAAGATTCTAGTCCTAATACCCACTTCTCATCCTGAGGGAGAGAAGTCTGTTGGTCCATTGTCTCTACCTTTCCCCTAGGTTGGCCTATTCTGTTCCAGTATTTAGCAGTGTCATGTCTGACAATAAAGCCCTGCAGAACTGATCAAGAATCATGGAGAAAGTGTTCTACTTGTCCTGTCATGGCTCAGTGTATGGTTTGTTTGACTTTTTTGAGCTTAAAGGGGAAGGAGGCAGAGAGAAAAGCATTTTGCCTGCGGAGATTTTATTTTGCTATGATTAGCAATGCTCAGAAGAGCACAGTGGAATTTTTCATGACTCTTTAACCGCAGCCACCTAAGCCTAGGAAATGTATTTGGCTTTGCAGGTAAAACGCAGACAAAACCAAGTTTGTATTTTTTTCTCTAATGAAAATTCTGTACACCTCAATTTTACAATGTCAACACATAGCACATTCCTCAGGTGGCTTGCAGTTACTGGTGATTTTATGCAACCAGGAACAAATGCAGCTTGACAATGGGATTCTCAGATGAGTTTGCTTGACTCATCATTATATAAGTAATATCATTCTCTGATACCCAAACTGTTTATACATAGCCTGAACTAAGTGGAGCAGAACACACTGACTCTGCAAAACTGGCTCAGTAGAAAGTTTTGGACAAGTATCTGAACTGATGTGTTCTTACTAAACTGCAGACTAAATCCTGTCCAGGAAAGCGGAGGGGTGTCCTGACAAAACAATGATGCCTTCATTGTATGGCATCCGCACCTTTCAGCGTGTAATTACAGAATGCAGAAACACTTTAAAAAAGCAGGATATTATGACTGTGTTTTGTCTATCCAATGTCCCTTCTCTTCTTTTATCAGCTAATAATTTGAATAGTAACATGCTCGCTTTCTTTCTCCCTCGCTTTCATTGTGCTTAATTCTACTTCTACTTTTTAATGATGTTTCTCCAATTAGAGTCCCTTTCAATACAGAGCTACTGAAATTGGTGGAAAGACCTCAGTTATTTCAGTGGGTTTTGGATAAGGCTCAGTCCTTCTAAAATCAAGCAGCTCTGCCATTCTGATCAAACCTTTTGCAGTTTAATGTCCATGAAAATCCTTAGACATTAGTGGGTTCCAGAGGCATAAAAGTACTGCCATCGTCATCCAAATGGGGTCATCGTGGAGAAAAACTCAGATAGTTAATAAGTTCCAGCTAATTTTAGTTGTGTTCCTATTATGTTATTGTTTATACTATCAGCAGTTTTGCTTGAAATATTTTTTGAAATTTATGATGCTTCAGTTCAATATCTAATTTTCCCACCTCCTTGCCCTCTAGTGGACAAATGAGCTCATTATTGTCAGAGCCTGACACATCTGGGACAGCCATTACCCATAAGCAGGTTTTCTTCTTTACATGAAGTGAGGTTTTCATGTAAAATTGGACCTGGGCTGTTTAACTTTTCAGTTGGGATCTTTTTAGTTTGTCTGTACTCAGGTAGGAAAATGTTACTTGCTGGTGTTATTTGGTGTAAGCTTACAAAAAGTTTAAATCTTTTTAGGAGTATTTTGTTCAGTGACATAATAAAGATGACATAATAAAGATCCCAGCAGGACCAGACTGACTCTTCCCATATTCTAAGTTTTAATTATAAGTTTGAAAAGTGATATTTTTTGATTCATTCCACTATAAAATGACAAAAAGTATTACAAGTGTTTGGGTTTCTATAAAACTAGGTGACATTTTCCACTGTAAAAAATTCATATTTTTTCATAAATAAAAAAAATACCTGAAGTTTTCCTGCTAGTAGGGAAATCTGTTCCAATAACAACCAACTGATTTTTAAAAAGCTCTTCCAAGAATACCTCTCTCTAGGTATTTTTAAAGTACAGCTTGATTATCTTATTCTCCATGGTAAATATGCTCCAACACAATGATGCAGGAGACTCATGTCAGTATGGGTACAGTTGCACTGAAAGACTGAAATGGCCAGAAGAGAGGGTCACTGTTTTCATTCACTGAGGTATTTCACAAATTGTTATGGCCTTGTTTCATTTATGTTTTGCAATCTCTTAAATTAATGATACCGTGGTGGTTTTTTTAGGGATAAGTGGTTAATACCAGGAAGGAGAAAGTACATATCTAGCTCGCCTCCTGAAGCAAACAGGTGTTTCTTCTCAGCAATTACACATGGGTGAAACACTCTTCTGTGGGAAAAGCAAGTAAGGTCACTCTGTAGGTACCTGAGACTGGGTACCTGTGTGTGAAACAAATTTGGACTCTCTGAAGTACTTCTAGCTTCTACTTCAAACTTCCAGGTGTAACAGCTGTTTAGACCACTCAATATTTTTGCAAATAAGTTCGAAGTCAGCATTAATATTTATAGCGTCTTATTTAGATACTGCTCCTAGAGAGATGGTGTAAAAAAATCTCTTATTTATATCCTGTGGTGTTAAAAGTTTTAAATTATTTATAGTAATTTATATAAAATGGGTTTTTCTGTCTGCAGCACTGATGGAGCTCATTCTGTTAATTTGGCGAGATAGCATCAACATAAATGTAGGAAAAAATTCCTTCCAGTTCAGGCTTCCTCTCCCTAATTCTGCTATGTTTTCATTTTGCCTAATGATTTTTGGCAGAAAAGGCAGGCGAGTGATTGTGGTAATTTTGCATTGCTCTCTGTTTTGGAAGTGTATTCTTAGTCTTGTCTCAGTTTTCTGTTCTGCTTTCAAAGGAGAAACATATCTTTTAGCTAACATTTTAGAGTACAAAATGGAAAAAAAACAAGTAGTCAAAAGAAAGAATGTTTTTTTTCAAGGGGATTTTGCGGTTTTCACGTCTACAGATATGCTCTCAGGGCTACTACATTCCAAGAGGATGTATAGATTTAAATTACTTTTGTGTGCTTGACAGAGGTAGCTAAAAGTGAATATAACATTATCATAAGATATGGTGATTAACATTAAATTTGGATAGAAGAAAGTTGGATGCTTATCATGATAGGAAAAAGGTTAATATTTTAAAGTGAGGGTAAAGGTTGACAGAAGAAAAATTGAGTTAGTTTGCAAAAAAGAAATTTGTTTCTTTAAGTGAAAATTGGGGTCAAGAGGCCAGAGCTCTCTGCTTCAACATGAATGAAATAAATTAAATAATACCACCATAAAGCAGCAGTATATAAGCTAATGATAAAATAGTACTTGGTGGTTTTGAGAAAAATACTGTCTATGATAAAAAAATCTGTAGTAATGCTGTTTCAAGTCAGTGTTGTGGGGTTTTTTAATTTATTATTACAATTGTTTTCAAATAGAACAGCTTTTCTTTTTCAATTGGAGGCTTTTAAATCTAATAATCTGTAATTATTGAAAACAGTAATGCTGATGTTAAAAAGAGAGAAAATTACAATTTTAATAATTAGATTTTGTCTAGCAGAAATTTCTGGAATTTCAGATGGATGTACAATTCTGTACCACTTCATAGCCCAATTACTGTATGATATGTATGTTTCCCCATCTTAAATCAACAGTTGACTGAGTTGCTGTGGTCAGTGTGTAGTAAGCTCTGTGAATGTTAATAAAGATAAGGCATTGCATCAATCTGTAACTAGTCATACAAAAATACCAATATAGGAGACAGGAAATACATCAGTATCATTGCCCTTCATCATGTCAATCTATACCTTTGACAGGCACAGCTAGGCAACTGGCTTACTGTCATCACGACCAGTGTCACATACCTTTGTTTCTCCAATAAAAAGCATATTTTTCTCAATTTTTTTTATCAAATTAATAAAAATAAAATTCCTAAAAAACCCCGCACAATAACAAACCCAAACAGGTTTTTTATTTCCTGCTCTCTAAAGGACTTTTGCAGCCTAGGTAGCTTATGTATCCAAGAACTAACAGGTTTTGTGGCAGCATTTGCTTCTCCTGTGCTATTTTTCAGATTTCATGGATGGTTAGGCAATTCTAGGTTGAGGTATATTTATGTTTGTATCTAGGTTCCTTGGAGAAGTGCATTTGTATCTAGACTCCTAACAGCAGACGTTTCCATTTGTATGTAAGCAGTAATGCATTTCTGTTTGAGTTTGTCCTCTCAAGTCTATGGATAGGTTTTGAGTAGTGGCCAGCTCTGCTATGTATCCTTCTACATGAGTTTTGCAGGTTGGGTCCCTATTGGGGAGTTTTAGGCTTTGCTGGAAGGTCGAGGGTCACCACTTCTTGATGACATTGGCAGTGGGAGCTGCATCCAGTCTCAACTTCTGTTTTCTCTAGCTGTAGTCTAAATTGTCAAAGAAATGATTCCTTTTCTCTTCCCAGGAAAGTAAGATGATGCCTGACTTAAAACCTAATATCTCAAAAATGGATTAAAAAAAACTAAACAGAAAAAAAACCCACCAAACAAAGGTGATTGGTCTTCAGGTTAAAAAAAAAGTGTTAATGCGTTTTACTGGTTTGGACCATCTCGTCCATACAGAAACATCAGGGTAGCCATGGCTGTAGTCAGCGTATATTTGTCAGCTGAATCTAGATATTGCCCTTCCGTCTGGGGTCACAGTTTGCTTTAAAAGAGTTATGTATGTATGAATTTTCTCTAAATTGTAGCAAAGGGTCATAAATTAGTGTCTAAATGTGGGCTTGACAAGATTATTATAGTCTGTATTTCATGCCAGAAAAAAAGATGAATAGAGATAGCAAGTTTTTAAACAGACTTTCTGACATCTGTAATGTCAGCAGAGAGTGAATGAATGGCAGGATGCAATAACAAATCTTCATTTTTTATTATTTTATAGGGATTAGATGGACCTATATTCATTCACAATTTCTTCCTAAAATATTTACTAAGTACTGCATGAACCAGTTGTTTTCCATCCCTGTTACCTTCCAAGTAATGCAAATTATTTACTAAGATGTACATATTAAGATACATACAGTAGAAAATAAATATACTTTGATTTACGTTTAGGAGTAGATGGGATACGCTTAGTTAACACTTTGCCCATTCATTTTAGTTGAATGTGTTATTTTTAAGTACTTTCATTTACGTCTATACCTAATAATTTGTTTTAATGCTGTCGAGGGGACTACTTTTTATTACTTTTTTTAAGCAATAATTCTCTTTCTTTCTGTGGATTTATTGATTATTAGATTTCTGGAGCAGAGATCTACGTTAGCAATTTTTAATTATTAAATTTCTGGAGCAGAGGTGTTTGTTGGCAATTTTCAAATGAGAAAGACAGAATGCCTACCAGTATATTACTACCTTTTTAGTATAGCCTCTTTGAACCACCTATGTTGAGGCCGTGGGCTCTAATACTTTTTTTTTTAATTGTTATTCTTAGTATATGAATATTCATTTCCATTTTAGGAGCACAAACAGCCCCACCATTAAATGTTTGGGCACTTTTGCCCAAATCATAGTACAAACCCTTGAGTGATGGTTATGAAGAGATATAATATTCAATGAACCCAGCTGCTTGGAAATAATAAAAACACATACCATTAGTCACACATTTTTGTAACTATAGCTCTGCCAGTGGTGACAGATATTTTTATATCTATATATATGTTGGAAAAGTGTGTGTATACACAGCAATAAATGCAGGAAAAAACATATCCAGGTACCACAAATACTGCCTCATTTTCACTTCTTCTGTAACTGCTGGCATTAATGTTTTTATTGATCTTCTTTTTATTAAAGGAAAGACAGAAACAGTTCCACTAGTGGAAACCAGCATAAACTGCTAGTAGTTTTCACATGTTTTTCTTCCCCCCTCCTCTCAAACAGTATGCAATTGGAACAAAAAGCATTGTTTCGATCCTAATTTTTTTATTTGTGTTTTTTTTTCTCTTCCTTGAGCCCATCCTGTCAGGCTGCAAGCGTGAAAGTTATTTTCTGGTGGTGTGATTAGATTGGGGCTGAACTCTCCAGCTGGCAGGCCTGTCTGTGACTGGCGGCGGCCTGTCCCCAGTGCTTGTCATCTCCTGACATGCCTGACAGGATGGGGACAGCAGCCCCAGACAGGTTCATTAGATGGTGTTTTCTACAGCTGGGCTAAAAATAAAAAAAAAAAGAAAAAAAAAAGAAAAAAAAAGAAAGGCCACACTTTGTCAAAGCCCAAGCTGTAGGGGCCCTTCTTGTTGGTTTAAACCAAGGCCTTGTTTTGACAAATTCTGATCTGTGCAGTTTTTAGATTTTCTGACACATTTTTGTTTTCTTCCCCTTTGGCCTGCGCTCTTTGCACTCTGCCTTGTTGCTGCTTCAAAATCCTAACACTGCCTTCCCAGGAGAGCAGGGAGGATGCTTGTGGAGGGCTTGGAAGAAAAATAGAGCACTACAGTGAAACAGCAATAAGTGTTCATTTCCATGGTGATCAGCCGAATGGCACAAAAAACAACCTTGGGACTCTCAATAAGCCAATTACAAGAAAGGTTAAGAGTTTTATAGTGCCAGAAACATGCCATCTACATGAGAAAATAGTATCATTACTAGCAGTCTGCGCTGTGAAATACATTGCTCTCTGGTGCTGCCAAAAACATAAGCTGTTTATGTTATTTTGGGTTTTTTAGAAGCTGCCAGAGTTTTTTGGTGATACTGCGAAGCTTTGGTGCTGTACATCAAAAATCTACATAGTTATAGATTATAAACACTATAAAACAGTAATAAACCAATTTGAAACCATTAGGCACATTGAATATCACAATGTTAACTAAATGTGTTCAAACTCTGAGTATTTTACAGATTTGTATCCAATCTTCACTTTAGATTTTTATCATGAAGACAAAGGATTTGTACATCATCTATAACTAAAGAATCTCCTATAAAATATTTTTGAAAAGAAAACCCACTTAATACCTTAGTTTTTCTATTGCAATGATAAAGTATTTTTTTGACTCTTAATTTATGGATTGGTGACTGTAGTTTGACACTAGGATTACCTGCTGTTTTTCTTAGGGGGTGTCACTCAATTCCAGACATTCTAGGTAGCTACAGCGTGCTGGTGTGTAAAACACTTCCCTAGTCCCTGGAAAAAAAATAAAAATGTTTACTGTTTTTCTTACCTTGCCCTTCTGCATAGGAGTGCAGAGAGCATTACAGCCTTTTATGTTTTCTGCATTTAGCTGCTTGCACAGTGAGTACTGCGTCTGGAAACCAAGCCCTTCATTCACAGAAATCCTACCACTTACCTTTCCTTTGTATTGTTAGTTACTGCTGCTTTAGTTCATGGTCTCTATGACAACTGTTTAAATTGGGATGGGCAACTGTCATCTGAGTATTACTGAAAGAAAAGTGTTAGTGAGCACACGGTTCCATAGATAGAGCATTTCAATATAATCCAATTTTAATTGAGCTCCAGAGACTTTGATGTGCTGCCGAAGGTTGGGAGAGAGCTATTCCAGGGAGAAATTAAAGCAGCCCAGCAAGGCTTCACTACTCCAGACTGTCACCATTCTAAATAAGCATTAGCATCAGACTTAACCTTCCCCTATGAAACATCTCACTTTTTTTTTTCCTCAGCTTTTTGCTGCTTCCCCCCCCCCCCAACACATATAAAGGCAAAGACACTTTCATCTTTTTATATACATTTCTATATTCCCTTGATTAAGTTTGAAAAGCATATACTGGGCTTGAGACGCATCTGAGGATGTCTGTTGGACTTTGCATTGCAGTTCATAGAAAGCAGTAGAAGCAGAGTGAGGATTAGTTTGGAGCAGTCAAATGGCTTGTGTTGGATTTTCTCTCTAAGACTGCTGTAACAGTAAATTGTACTTCTGCTAAAAAGTTGAGTAGGGGCTTATTTTAGCTTGGTTTCATCATTAATTCCCTTTCACATAAATTAAAAAACTCAAATATTTCATATTAGACTCTCCTACTAACGTGTGTCCACTAGCTATTTTTTTTGTTTGTTTTTGTTTCGTGCATCACAGCCAAAAATAGTCATATTACAATTACACTAACAGTTAGAAGACTTCTTTCTGGTTTTGCACAGTAAGAAGCTTAGAACATGATTGTAAACTATTGAACTGTTGAATTCTTATGATCACTTAATTAAAATATAAGATCCTTTTGTAACATTTTCTTTTTCCTTCACAAATATATATACATACAAAAAAACTTCTAAAATGAAAGAACTTTATAATACTAAAGTAAAACTGAAGATCACTGTGCATTTTCCAGTTTTTCAATATACATTGGACAGCATTGTGTATTAGAAAGCTGACACATTTTAACATGATTAATATCCTTAGCTTTTATTTTTTTATATCCCCGCACCCCTTTTTTCCCTCTTTATATTTGACTTTCTTGTCTTTCAATGAAAGAAAAGCAAATTTGCAAGATGCTGAGCTCTCTTTCTGGGTGCTCGGTACTCTCCGCTTCAACTCCAAATGCTCCAGACAGTAGGAGTTCAGATACTCAGCTGCAAAGAAGAGATGCATCTTGCAAAACTGAGTCTATCAGAGATTGAGTATTACAGGATGCTTGTATTCTTTAGAAGGAATGTGATATGCATCAGACCTGGACTTAATGGCAGCAGAAATCAACCAATCACAGTACAGGCAGTAATCTGTCTATACAAGCTAATAGGGTTTATTGTCTATTAAAGCAATTAGCCTCTTACCCACATAAAAGAACTGTAGAATCTAGATTAATAATTTGAATAGTTGGCTGTTGCAGTCTATTAAAAAAAAAGTGGAAATATCAAATCTCTTTGTAAAGCTTGAGGTAAATTCAATTTTATTAATTTTTTTTTTAATTAATGTTAAGAATTAATTAATTGAGTCTATATGAGGGAATCCTCTTTGGCTGGGATTGGCACACTTTTTCATAGTTGCATAGTACCCAGAAGTCCATAAAATCTAAATGCCTTCTGTTGTGGAGCAGCTTGTAGTGGATAAAAAGAGAGGCACTTTCACACAAAGTATCTCTGCACGCTGACAGGTGTTCCAGTAATTTCATACAGGGAACCTAGAGTTCACCACAGGAAAGCTTGTGAGTATGCCCAAATTTATGACATGCAGGTTTACATTCCAGTTGGCTAGAAATCCAAAGAGAGAACTCTATATCAAATCTGCTATAGCACTTCTTTCCCTAGCTATTGCAGACATCAGAGAACTATATGTGTGCCCCAGCACTGATTTTTGGTAGCCAGCTGAGCAGACTATTAATATTCATCATAATTTTCATGAGCATTGTTTTGACAGGATTAGACCCCCAAAAAAAGTTGTACTTACCTATCACTTTGACCTTTACATTGTTCAAATTAAATAAACTGGTAGTTAATTATATGAAAATGCACATAGAATATACAGAATGCATGTAGTAAGAATATTGTGTAAATGTGGCTTCAGTTATTGGAATAAATATAAAAATCATTTATGGAGTTTCTATATGCAGTTTTCACTTGATACGTGTTAATTTCTGCAGTTTTTATAATTTGTGCAGATTTATTTTTCAGTGCTTAATTACTGCATCTGAAAAAAAATGTTCCTTAAAGCACCTATAGAATGCATAGGTACTTTTCATGTAATATTAAAGCAAAATAAGTGTAATGAAATGCAAGCTAATTAAATTATTTTTTAGTTGTAGCAGGCAGTTTGCAAGCACTCCAAGTTAAAATTCTTGAAAGAAACATTGCTATTTCTTCCTTGTATTGACTTAGTAATATGTGATACTGTTTCATACACAATAATAAAAAACATAGTAGAATTCTGGTTGCTATTGGAGCTGTGGCTTAAGTTTTTCTGAGGGCTATGATTTGTTGCCTTCTCCAGCAATGCAAAAGAAACTCATCTGAAGCTCATCATAAGTGATCATAATGAATCAGTTGGTATCACAGTATATTAGGAAGATGAAATTTTTATGTATGTTCACCATGATTCACAGGCAGTGTAATTGTTCTTTGGGGACATTAGAAGCTGACATAACATAAAATAGCCCTGAATCTGCTCTGAATTCCAATACCAAGCAAATTGACTTCCAGGAGTCGCAGTGCTCCAGAACCAGCACTTCTAGGCACAGCAGAGTGTGTAGCAGCTGTAAAATTTTGAATTTCTGGAGGATTACGCTTGTCTGTAACAAACTAATACAGATATTTTGAGGATGGTGGGGATATTACAGATGTATAATAACCTCATTCATATATTTCTTTTTGCTCATAAAAATAAATTTTAATTTTGTTGCTAAAATTTCAGCAGTAGAGATTACTCCAATTATATTCCCAAATGTTGGGATTAATGAAACAGCTTTTGTGTATGAAGTTAAAAAGAAAGTGTTACTGGTTTATGATCAGCCTCATATAGGAAGAGATATTAAAAACAGAAACGTAAAAAAATAAGCTCTGTAGTAGAAAAAATGGTATCTTCTAATTACTGTTTTAGATCATATGCATTCTGCACTGAATAAATCAAATGGGAAACTTAAAATCCAAGACACTTGCACATATCTTCTGTATGACACTGAGTTCACATCTATAAAAGGAGGGATGTAAACCTATCTTTCTACCTGTCATTAGATAGGAAATGGGTAATGTTTAA
>JANHGB010052277.1:0-13728 GCA_026283785.1 Coracopsis vasa | reverse complement strand
GCTAGCGGGGCGCGGCTGCGGAGCGGCTCCTCTCCCTCCCGAGAGCCGGACCGGCCGCCACTAGGAGATGGCTTCAAAAAGTTTCTCTTCCCAGGACTCTGAAAAATGCAATATCTGGCTCTAAAGGTGTTAATTGGCGGGGAAGGCGATGATAGCTGCTCCCCCCAATTGAGCTCCCTATGCTGCATACTGCCGACGGAGAGTCCCCAAGATGCTAACCAACAAGTTACGTGGACAACTCTTCTTCCCTTCTATTTCCCCCCTCGGTTTTGTTTATCATATTTTATTTGGATCTGATTTACTTCTGTTGTTGCCCTTTACCAACTGCTGAGCTCTCCAGAGCTACCTAGGTCAGCCGGGAAAAGAGGGGCCGTGTTTCCCCAATACCCACCCTGCTTTTGCAGCATGAAAAGGACCCAAAATCCCCATCCAAGGGTGTGTTTCCCAGCCGGCATTGCAAAGCAGAAACCAAACTACAGTTCCAAATAAATTAGAAGGTCTCTAAATGCTGTAAAAGTTTTAATGCCATTGTGGTGAATTAGAAGGTTTTAAAAGTATTCTGAAGTAATCAAACCAACCAAACAAACAAAACCCCACCAAACCCCAAACAACAAACACAACCAACGAAAAAAAAAAACCAGGGATATTTTTTTCCTTAATTTATTGGGCAAAGCTGTCATCTGGGCTTTCTGGCTCTTTCACGGATGGGTTTATCAGATCCCATGAGTCTCCATGCCTCAGTTTCCCCACCTATTGCATGTGTTTTGTGAAGTGTTTTGCATTCTGTGCAGAAAAAGGACTGTGCTGGAGCTAGACAGTACAACAGAGGTGTGAGCTTTTCTCGGTGAAAAATGAGAGCTGGTTCAGTGGAAAAGTTAACACAGGGAATGGTTATTCTCCATGTTACTAACGGAGAGAAGGTAAAAGCTGTTTGGAGAAATTGGGGAATGTCTCAAGAAAACTGAAAATGTTCTTCCAACCTGGAGGAAAGTCAGCCAGTTTGTCTTTGGTTTCTGTCCCCAGCTGAACTGAAAAACCAAATTATTGGTGCTGGTTTTGTAATCCAAAATTAAGGGGAGAAGTTTGGTACAGAAATGACCAAAGGTTTTATTTTGACGTTTGGTATTGAAGGAACTATTTCACCACTCATTTGAAAGAGGTTCAGGAGAAAGCATGTCTCTTTTTAAAAAGAAAAAAAACAGCTGTGGCTGTAATATTTACAGGGAGAACTATCAGCGTGTTAAGGAGTTCCTTTTTCAGTGATGCTGCAAAGCTGTCACCCTCACTGACTTTAGCTCAACTTGTAGCTCTGAAAACCATACCCTAAAAGCTGACACAATTCACAACCTCCCTGCCTTTGCCCTTTAGCCAAGGAAACTTTGCAATCAGAGTTCCTCTTTGTTGCAAAATCACCTGTTAAGATACAACCAACTCTTGTGTTGGTAGCAGGGCTTTCACTAACTTTCTCTAAAGCTCAGATGAAAATGTGGATCCCAGCTCAGTAGAGGAGACCCCCTGAACTTCCCCGCAACGGCTTTCGGCTCCTGTTGCTCCCATGCCCTTTGGGGATGGCAGAAACCTGTCGATAGCCTGTGGGTTTCCAGAGCCCATGGCTCTGAACAGGGTTAGTTCTCCAAATCCAGAGCTAGTAAGCTATTAGGTTGAGTTAGGTTTTCTTTTGGGTTTTTTTTAGGATAGAATTTTTGACCTCTGCCTTTTTTGGTTGGTTAGTTTGAGTCTCATTGTTGATGGCTCATTAAACGGTATGGAGAAAGCATGAGCAGCAAAAGAGCAATTGTTATGTTCATATTTCTTTTGTGAGGAATGAATACACCCCGCTTTGGTCCAGTACTTGCACAAGTTCTGCGTATTGGAGTTATTACTGTCCTCTAATTTCTCTTCGGTATAAAAATGATGGCAGTTTGGGGGCTGTGCTTCTCTCCCAGGCTGGCAGATTACACCGGTCTGTCAGGGCTGTTTCACAATTAAACTTGGGGCACAGGCTGCTTGTGGTCCCCTGTGACTTCTTCAATCTCTGTGGTCATCGTTACCCTGCAATGCTGCTGCTCCTTCCCAAGGAAGCAGCGACCCTGCAGGGGCAGCCAGGAAGAGATGGGTTTCTTTGCTTAGGCTGGGTCAACCAGAGCATTCATGCTGGCTTCAGCCACCTCTTCTCAGGCAGTGGGTTGAGAGCACAAGGAAGGGGTTTTTCAGCAGGCACATTTTTTGGTAACAAATCTTTTTGCTGCTGGATTTTGCAGATATTGGAAATAGAAATTATTTCAAGAAAGGACAAGACCAATTCAGGGAGGACTGAGGATGACTCTTCACTGCGGCAGTGGATGGAGGCAGTGCCCAGCTCAGGGAGCCACGAACACAGAGGCTGGAAGGATGAGCTGGAGCAGAGATTGCTCCATTGCTTCCTAGGCTTATACCCTCTGACTGTCATTACTGGCAGTCTGAGACAGGATCCTGAGCTGAAGGACCTTTGATCTGCTCCTGCATGGCTTTTCTTTATGCTTTAATTGCCTCTTTTTAATCAGAACAAGTGAGGTTGTTAGAAGAGTGTGTTAATACTGAATTGTTTCTCTTTTTTCTTTCTTTCTTTCTTTTTTTTTTCCCCATTCTGATCCCGAGGTTGTCTGTGGTGTTGTGCCTTCCCATCCTCACAAAAAAATATATGCCTTGTTAAAAAGAGGTGGAAAAGCTCTGCCACTACTTTGAAATGTGAAAAGCGATTTGGCGTTGCATGGAGCATGAACTCAAGAGGAAGCGCCAGGGACAACTACGGGGTTTTCTTTGCAAACCTCTGGTTTATCTTGAAGTACTAGGTGGCTCTTTTGTTATTAAAACACAACCCTTATTCCCAGAATATGCTGAGACTATAGATTGGAGATGTACGAAGAATAGAAAGGAAAGGAAAAAATCAAGCTAAACTGATTAAATCTAGCAGCTATTTTCTTGCTCTCTTGTCCTGCAGAGCTGATGGACAAAGGGAGGGTCTGCAGGAAGCACCTGGCTGCTGATGTCCACAGGTTACACACAAGTGAGCGAGGGAAACCGGCAGCGATGAGCAACCTTACAAGGTGCTGCCGAGAAAGACTTTCCAGAACCAATTCTTTTCTTCCAGAAACTGATGTGGGAAAATTGAGGATCAGGTCAATATTATTTTTAAGACACTTGCTGTTAATGCAAAATACATCTTACTTTTTCTTGCAGGAGTAATCTTTATGTGTGCCGCTTGTACCGCGCGTATCCTAGAGGCTTCTTGCAGGAAGAGTGAGCAGTGTTTGCTTGAGTAAAGGTTGAATAACAGACAGATAACTAACACAGAGCAGTTGTTAGAAGTTTGAGTAACTTCTTTTCATTTATGTTCCTTGGGCATATCTATTTAATTTCACTCTCAGGCTGGCTGGTGCATGGTTATTTCGGCAAGCATCTCACAATATTGGGTGTTTTTCTTACATCCCCGAATCCTACAGTTTGAAGTGGAGAAACATTTTGTGTTTTTCACGTAAATTTCTAGAGCTTCTGGATGCAGACAAAAGATGGAAATGTGACTGCCACAAACATGGTGTCTTTAAAAAGGCAAAAATAAAGGCATCAAAAAGCAAACAAAAATGGACAACATACCAGTAGTAACAGAGAAAAAAGAGCCATGTGAATCTGAAGGAGAGAGCTGATTCAGTTTTCAGGTGCTGGCCATGCTGCTCTCTTTTTGATGTGCAAAACTGGACTTTTATTTGTTTGTGAATTTCACTTTTTTTGATCATAATCAGTTTTGCTTCCTGGTTCTCATGGTCTCATAATTTGCTGGTGGTATTTGTGTTTTCAATCCATCCGCACAAAGCTTCCAACTTTTTAATTTGAAAAAGATTTTGCTGTAGGTTTTTACTTTCCCCCCTCCTCCTTAATGTAATGAAAACATTTCCATGAAAATTAGATTTTGAAATCTCTCATAAAACTTAAAGGTTTGGTCTAAACTGCTAGAACATTTCTAATGAACATCAGCTTTCTGTCATCTGCACTGAGTTTCCACTACCAGACAGTCTATTTTCCATCTTTTTGATGATGTATAAAGCAGTGATCGCATGGGAAAATATTATCTCAGGGTTAATTTGTGCAATCTTTACTCACAGGAGTCATTGCATGCGATTCAATGGGCTGCTTATATGTATGCGAATTGATGAGTGTTAGCCTTTAAAGACTTGACCAGCAGCCTTGAGTCATGAAAAAAGTTTTTTTTCCTGGCTGGTGGAATATTTCTGCGAAGGCATGAAACAGTTTTGTTGTCTGCATTCAGGGCCACGATCTTTTTGCCTTTCAGCAAAGGTGCAACATGCATCAATGCATATGATGTTAGAAAGCCTGGAAAGAAAGAGCAAGAGCATGGATAGAGTATAAGCAGGAGGGGCTGGGAGAACTGAGTGTTTGACAGCGCAGACACAGAATTACAGAACCATAGTTCCTTCAAGGATATATTCTTCTTTTTTTTTTTTTTTCCTGGTAACTGAGTTTGGTCCCATGGTTTTGGAGATCGCCAGAGTGGCTTGATGGGATTATAGGTGTTTATTCCTGGTTGCAAGTTGTTTATGATATATTTAATTGTTTTTGATACTCATATTAAATAGCCCTGAGGGAGCTGTGTTCCTGCTGGGCCTCCGTTGCATAATGAAGTACATCACGAATATTTACCAAGTGTCACAATATTCCAGACTTGGGCCTCTGTTTCTGGGGAGAATGAATCACTGCACTGCTGGTTCCCCACCCTGCTCGCCTTTCCTAAAGCAGGCTTGGATTTCGGGGCAGATTACAGAGATTTGAAGTGAGAATCATCACAGCCTAGCTGGAGGAGCAGTTGACCAAGGATGTGATTCAATCTTCTCTTTGAACTGTCCTTGTGGCATTGAGCACAGAGCACAGAAAGGTTTAAACTTGTGCTTGGGTGGTGGATCCCAGAGCATAGGTTTTTAGCTGGTTCCTCCAAGAAAAACCTGTTGTATGGTTACATGAGAAATATCTTCTGAACCTACTGGCTGCTCTGGTGGGAGAACAGACACCTAAAAGGGGTGGTGAAATCCTAGCAGGTCTTATGGCAGTCTGGTGGGGTGTGGAGAAGGATGCCAGCAGTGCCTCCTCCTGAGGGGGAGATGCAGCACACGTTCAACCTCTTACTAGCCACTGTGTTGTAGACTGTTAGTGGAAGCTCACGTGTGCATAGAGGCAAGGTGCCACCAGCCCTACAGCACAGGTCCATAGTAACTTATCCTTTGTCACCCTGTGCTGTGACTACAGCACTCTTACAGCCAGTGGTCCAGAGGTCCTCCAGGACAGTCTTGCAGTTCTTACTCCTAGATTTGCTGGCCCTGCTCACGTTTATCATTCCTGCATTGATCTGTAAACATGTGATACGTACCTAACCTGCCGTTTCCTTTTCTGCATGCTTTCTGCTGGACCCAGCTAGTCTGCTGTGTAGCTGTGGAAGATGCTGCGAAGTGGGGATGGGAGCTCAGCAGAAGTACACTGTGTGTCTGCTGGGACTACGGTAGCGTAATTTTGAGAGAAGTTTCTTTCAAACAATAACATCTGGAGAATGCTGGTTGGGAAGGGAAGGGAGCAGTGATGCTGAAGCTGAGGACTGAGGGCCACCTCCTACAATGGAAAGCCTGGCATTTGCAAGATGGAGCGTGCGGCGGCCAAAGCTGGGAGGAGAGGCCTGATGAGCAAGCCAGTGAGCATCTATTTCAGCTTACACAGCTTTCTGGGCTCCTCTCTCACCTCCAGAGGCCGAGAAAAGGTTATGCCAGTGTTTAAAGCAGCTTCCCAGACAGTCTGGATTTATCATGCCCATATGGAGTGAACATCTACCTTGAGGTGGCAGCCCAGGACGTCTTGGTGCCTTGTATTCCTGGAAGGGAAGGTTAGAAAAGAGGTGAGGGGAGCCAGCTATGCTGTTAACAAGTCACTACATCCTATTGCAGCATCCAGTTCATATTCCACCCAATTTTCCCCCCATTTCTGGCTAGAGAAATTTTCCTACAGGAATAACTCCAGCCAGTCAGCGGGACTGCTGGGCAGGGCAAATGTCCAAAGAGCCGCTCAGTGTCTGGCTAGGACCCTCTCCACATCTTGATGAGCTGCTCAGGCAGCAAAACTGCTTTTGCACCAAGAGCTGGAATTCATCAGGAGCCTGGGGACATTGCTTCCTGCTCTGAGCCCACCAGTGGATGAGCTTCTCTCTTGACCAAAGTGAAACCAAAGTTATCCATGGCCCTGTGCATGTGGGGTAAGACAAAATTGCCAACTGCAGCTGCTGGGCAGGCAGGCTTGGGGAAGGAAAATTGCATCCAGCTCTGAAGGGGACCAGCAGTCCCAGGGGCACTTAGAACAAAGTGGGATGCTGGGGGCGACGAAGCAGTTTAGGTGACTGCGGAAGGCAGCATCCACGGAGCTTCCAGTCATCTCTTGTAGCCAATGTAAGTGCTGGACCAGTCAAGGTTAGGTAGGTTTTGAACCCATAAGGGCCCTTAGTAGTCTGCTGTTCGATCTCGGTTTTGTTGTGTTTGTGGCTGCTGCATGAGTGGAGGGCTAAGCTGCAGCCGGTGTGCCGGCAAAGCTGCTCAGTGCTTCTGGAAACCACCCTCTTTTTTGGAAGCATCACTAATACAACACACATTTGGAGAATTAAAAAAAAAAAGAAGGAAGAAAAAAATCCTGCTCACAGCTTCCAAAGAGCCATCATTTCTGTGTGTCAGTTTAGCAGAGTCAGGGCTTTGCAGGGATAGATTGGACTTTAATAGGGAAAAGTGCCTGAGCCGTAACAGTGAAAACGGAGTGTTAATGCTCTGGGCCTGGTGCTGCGGAAAGGGCTGCCCTAGCCTGTGGGTCTGCAGGCAGCTCCTGTCCCCATGAAGTCTGGGCTGGTTTCCTGTAAAGCTTTACAAGTGCTCTCCCCCAGCCTGTGGCTTGAAATGCCAGTAGCACTTGATACCTGTTATCCTTCTGTGTCCTGCACAGCACTGTATTTTCCCCCACATGAAAGGTACAGAGCAGAGGTTTGTGAGTCCAGCACTGAGTTGCTGCTTGAGATGAATGACTCCCGTGCTGACAGTGCTGGAGAAAGCTGGTGACAAGTCTGTGTCTTTTCTGAGTGTGTTTGCTCCCATTTGACACTGAGAAACCTGTCCTAGACATGAGCCAATAGGATAGCCTGTCCAGTCTTGAGTGCTTGAGGTTGTCAGATCAAATGTATTGGTGACTTTGCAGTGACAGAGAGAAAAAGAGCTTTCAAGACCAGTTCAGAGCTGAGCTTTGCATCCCACTGCCTTCATTCTGAATGCTGACAGCAGTCTGTACTTCTCTATGAATTGGGGATGGAGAGCTAAGGTGGTGATGGAAACACAGGTCTGCATTTTATGCACACACACAAGGCACCCTGTTGGGGAGGGCATTTGTGTGCTTCATGTGTTCCCCAGGCAGTATAGGATCACTCAGCTTGGGTGTACAGCGGGGCAGGGCTTGTAGGGTATAGTGTTTTCTGGAGCCTTCCCAGAAAAGGCTTGCACCCAAGTCTATATTGAAACAGTAGGGTTTGGGTTTTTTTCCCCTTCCTAACATCAGTTGATATGGACCAGCAGGATAAACCCAGACTGTCTTTCATTGCTTCAAAATGCCTTTGTGCCTTGGCCACAGGGTCCTGAGGTCTTTCTTTCAGTGTATTTTCTGCCATAACTTGACCAAGTTCACCTTGGTGTACCTCAGTTTTACTACCCCTATAACTGGGTACAGTCTTGGCCCCCTAAGTAAGGGCTTTGAAATCGGCTGGATGTGTGTTACATAACAGCTTGGCTTCAACAGTGATTTGTGAAGGTTCTTCTCCTTCTGCATCACCCCCAGCAAGCTGCAATTTCATCTGCATTCTCTGGAATTGACCACCTTCGGTGTTAATTAACTGATTAGCATTGAGGAGATCCACTTCTGTGAACTGGAGCAACTTCGAGCAAGTTTGTTCCTGCAGGGAACTCACCTTCTGCTCAGGTACACCTGAGTGCTCCCCATGCCCTTGGGGCAAGTTGTGTTTGTGGCATGACCCCATCCATGCGGTGAAACAGTTTTCAGTGGCAGATTTTTGCATGTGGACTCAGATCTCCTGAACATCTTGTGATGCTTGGGCTTTCCGCAAACCCAAAGAATGCAAAGAGCTGCACATGCTGGTCAGCTGTAAGGTTCCTCGAGCATTTGGTGGCAGGTAGTGGAATTCCCAGTGGCTGGTTGGGATGGTTGTGCTCTTTTTCTCTGCTGGCCCGGTCTTGAAAGTTTGGCCAGAAAGATCTTTACTTACAGTTTGTTTCATTTGGACGACTGCTGATCCGTCTCATGGAAACTAGGGGAACTGCTCAGGAATAAGTGCTTGTGACGCACTGCTTGTTTGGGATTTGGTTTTCATTGTTTCTCCTAAAAAAAATAAATAAAAAAAATCAGCTAATCAGTGAAAAGAAACAATCACCTGTGATTTAGGAGAGGGATCTCTCACTGTAAATAACAAATTAGTGTCAGGAGACCAGGCAGACAGAATGGTTGATGAATATCCCGCAGGCTGAAAGTTGTTTATCAAGCCTGTTTGAAGACTTATGACTAACAAGCTCATTTACAGAGTTTGGAGTCTGTTCATGAACTGTTCTCCAGCTGGGAGGATGTGGGAATCATCAGAAAATGTATTCACAAGTTACTCCATCGTTTAAAAGAAGGATCAAACAAACAAAGACTGGTCTTTGGAAGAGAACTGTAAGTTCCTCCCTCCCCCCCCCACACTGGGTTTTCTGAGGCATTCCTGTTAGGAAAATGGGGGGCCCAGAGAAGAATGGAGAACTCCACATTGCTCACTAATGACCTATTTTGGTGCTAACCCTTCTTCTGAATGCCCCACCACCGGCCAAGCCCTCCAGCTGCGGGAGAGCTCATCCCCTATGGGATGTGCTGTACGAGGTCTGGTCACGGGCACCCCATAGAGTGGATTTGTTTCATCTCCCCTAGTGATTCCCAGTGGGGAAATTGGGCTTGCTGGGGAACATGGCTGGTCTCACTCATCTGATGAGCTTACAGAGCAGATCTCCCCAACATTACACCCCAGTGTGTTTCTGCGTAAAGGAGGGTGTCATGGTAGCCACTGGCATCAACCTGCTGTCTACAAAGGAGAGTGAATTCAGCATAAGGATCCTATGCTGGAGCGCTGTGGCTCTGTGCCCTTTGCAAATCTGCTTACCTGGCCTTGAACCAACTCTCCTGGCTCAGTGCAAAACACTGCATCTTTTCGAAGAGAGGCAGATGTTTTTCACCCCCAGCATCTTCTGTAGTTCTGCCTCATTTGTGGAACATCCTCTCATTGTGCTCAGCATTGAGAGAGCTCCAGGTGTGCTCTGTTTGGGCAAGCTGCATGTCAAGGAAGTTGCAAACTGGGTCAAAAATGTCCAGAGAAGAAAAGTGGTAAGAGTTCCAGTATCCAGTTTAGGAGGAAAGAATTGATGCTTAAGCTCAAGAAGAGGTGGGTATAAACTGATCACCAAGCCCACCTACTTCTGTTGCAGCAAGGGACATGCAAGTGAGGTAGTAGGGAAATCCTCCTGGGTCTAGTCAGGATAGGGAGACCTGAGAAGAGGTGGTGTAAGGATGCTGTTGAGATCGTAAGCACAGATCTGTTGGAGACAAAAATGTGAAGGAATAAACAGTGTAGAGCTTATCCTGCCTTGAGATGGGAGTCCTTTCCCCAAGTTTCAGTGGCTGTGTAACTTTAATGTGAACATGCCTGTGTGCTTAACCTTGCATTTTGTCTGTCCTGGCCAGTACAGTGGTGCTGCCTCCCGTTTTCTCCTGCTTTCCAAGCAGGTTGCTGTGCTGTTTTCAGCTGTGGTGCCTACGTGGCAAGAGGGACACATCCAGCTGAAGGAAAGTACATGGAATGGACACAGTCACGGGGGGTGAGCCACTGCTGGGAAATCAGTTAACAGACTTCCTAGATGTGCCTTTTGGTTTGAGCATTGTGGGCTGGAAGTAGCTGGTGTGATGGAAGACAAACTAGGATGTGATTAGTGAGAAAATCACCCCAGAAAGCCGCCCTTCATCAGTCTGGACAGGTTCATGTCTACATTTCCAAATGCTGTGTGCTTCTGGTTAGAGGTAGTCTGTGTCTGGAGGAGCTTACAGAGAGCAAGTGGAGAGGACACCTTGTTTTCAGAGGGTTGATGCACTCTGTGCAGAGCTGGGTGCTGAATCCTGATTTTCTGACTAGCAGTGGTACCTGGCTCCCTGTTCTCCCTGTCTTTCTTGCTACACCCATGGCATTGCTCCCCAGGCATCCTTGGAAAGGCTTTGCTCCCTGCTGTGCTTCCTGGTCTCTGCTCCAAGTGGGAATGCTTTTGCTTGTGTGACGTATCACTGACCTTCTCTGGCCATGTAAAGCCGAGAGTCATTCCACATATTTGTGATGGTGGATTCAAATCCCTGTTTCCATGTTTCCATGACTCTTTAGGAAGGGGTCTTCTTTTTTTTTTCCTCTTTAATCCATCAGAGAAACGTAGAACAAGAGCCAGTGGCTGGGAGCAAAAGCCAGACGTGCATTCAAAGGGGGTAGAAAACTCATTTTTTAACTGTGAGATGCTATGTAATCACTAGAAAGAGCTCTGAAGGAGAGCGTTGGCTCCTTCATCCATGAATGTCTGGAAGCTCTTTTGGAAGAGCTGCTTTTGTCAGCCATGAGTTATTGGCCTCACTAGCAGGGAAACTGGGTGAAATGCTATGGCTGAGTCTTGCACAGAAACCAGCAAACTAGAGCGCTCAGCTTTGGCCGTGGGATGGATGGACAGATGCACTGCAACATTCCTGTGCAATTCAATGTCAGGAATATTCCTGCCAGGAAATTGGATCACAGGACCAGATGGACAATGCAGATCCACTCGATGTGAGTCTGTTTACAGGTTTGAACCAAAACATAGCAAGAAACACAAAAGGAAAGCAATGTCCTCGCCTCTGATTATAAAGCAGGCCCTTATGTGAACCAGCTGCCACACTCATTTATAGGACAATCCCCTCTTCAAAATCCCACTGCTAGGAATATCAGAGATAGGAAAGCCTCTGCAGAGCTACAAAGGGTGAACTTCAGACATGGAAGTAGCCCAACTTGCTCTCATATTTCAGGACCTCTTCTGGATTTACTGCAGTTCTGAAAAAAAACAGGCTGTTGCTTGAAATTTCTGGTATTTCTGGCCAGGTTGAGTCTATATGAACATTGTCTCTTGTAATCACAACCCTGTTGGCACTGGGTAAAATGAGAAAAACATGGAGAGCTGCAAATTGAATCAGTGGTGGGGAGGGAGATAAATGTGCTCAGCATCCTTACAGGACACAGGGGCACTGGATGGGTAGGGAATGTCAGAGACGGCTTTGCAGGGCTGGCACCAAGGAAAGGGAACAAAAGGGCTATGATAATCACAGCCACCCGAGTCTGCACTCCATTTTGTGTTCGCTTGTCACTAGCCAGGGGAGAGCCCACTAAACCAGAAATGGCCAAAGAGTGACTCCCCTGGGAGCATTTGTAGCACTAAACCCTCAGGGCTGGTCCTCCGCTGGGACAGGAGCCTTTTCTTGTCCCGCCAGGTGGGGCATTTCCCAGCACCCGCATTAAGTGCTTGCAGTCACATGCTCATGGCTATGCTGTTGGCCAAGAAGGATAGATCACAGAGGTTTCCAAATGTGCTTTGTTCCTAGAAGGGACATTAAGTAAAAATGTGCCGAGAAATGATTTGGCAAATGGTTCGGTTTGGAGGAATTACACTTTCCTTCAGTATGATTAATAATGGGGATGAGAGGAAAAGATCAAAATAATCAAACTCCGCTTAAAACTTCCTGGGCTGAGCCATGCTCAAAACTCAGCTTGGGTGTGAAAAGACCGAAGGTCTCTGAATTTGTCCCAGGTTGACTCCAGAGAGGATTCAAGGTTCTGAAAAAATGCTGGTGCTTCTGTGAGTATGTTAAACCTCTCCCAGGCAGAGCCGTGGCTGCTGCCCTGGGGCATTGGGCATTACTGTGCAGTCCTCAGGTACACCCCGTCATACTTCACAGCTGAGCCAGGTGCTGGGAGAGTCTGCAGAGAGCATCCCTGGAGACCACCATTGTCTTTGTCCAGGTCCTTCTTCTGGAAACATGGCTATCCACTGCTGCCTGTGATCAGGAGGTACCTTAAGGAATGGATGCAAATAAGGTCGTCCTAAACTGGCCGTGAGGTGGCTGGATTTTGCTGCAGGCTGTACTCCAGCTGTTGATCCCGCTTTAGGGCAGCCTCTTTGTAAAGAGAAAAATTCTTGCACGCCCAGTGTGCAAGAGAGGCAGGTACCTCCTGGGTAAAATGCTTACTCTGACTCAAGCTGGTCCTATTGCTTGTTTTGAGAGAGTTGACAGGATGCTCAGCTCGCGGGAGAGAAGGACTGCTGTATTAGCTAATAGCAGAAGCTGCTTGGGAAGAAGTACCAACCTTTCCTTTAACAATGTTGACAGTCACAACAGCCAAAGAGAAGGGCACCTTCCTGCCTTAAAATGTGGCCAGACACTTCTCGGGTGAATTTTTTCTACACTGAGAAATGCAGATTCTGTTCAACTGCAATAGGCAGGAAATTTCTGTCAGATCCAGCTGTAGGGGGGATCCTCCTCCAAATTAAAGCAATTATGGAGAAAGCAAATGCTTTGGGTAAATACTTTGATTCTGTTTTTCATTTAAAAGCAGTATCTGTGCTGGAGGGGGGGAATAGATTTTTTAGTAAGTCTCAAAATGGAAAGAAAACACTTTTTTCTTTTCTGTTTGTGTTGTTGTTGTTGTTGTTTTCCCTGAATTTGTTTGTTAAAACTTTAAGAAGTCTTGTTAGAGGTCAACTCCAAAAAACTTTTAGAAGTACAGAGCCGAAAGCCATTGATTGCTGCCAGTGCCCAGTGCCCAGCCGCGTGCCGGCGTGATGCTGCCGGCAGAATACGGATATTCAGAGGGCAGAGTGGAGGGGCTTTTCTGTTATTCTGGTGCCATCTACTGGTCCAAGCCCACAGAAATGCCTGTGGCAGCGGAAATCGGGAGGGAAGCACGAACGGTGTGGTGTGGCCAGAGTCCCGCAGGCAGGGGCTGCTCACCCTCCGTGCGCAGGGCACAGGAATGCGCTTGGTGCTGCACTCCCCATCGCCTTGGGCTCCACTTTCTCCTGGTTTAATACTTAAACAGGCACAGCTGTACCAAAACCCGGGGCTCAGAGTGCCGGGTCTGAGCCCTCGGCTCTTCCAGGTCTGGCCTCGCAGAGGAAAGCAGGAGATGCGATGTGAAGGAAACAGCCATTGGCGATGATGCTTCTGCTGCTGTGCACCTCTGAGTTGGGATGTCTATGGAGTAATCAGCACGGAGGTCTGCTGTGATTTCCCTTCACACTGTCAGAGCAGTGATATGCACTGGTCTTGGTTCTTGCATGTCTTGTAAGAGCTCGGACTTGCCCAGCAGCTTGATCTCTTGCTGCTACTATTAATAATTCCTTTTTCATTTCACTGAGCCACCAGTTTTTCAAGAAAATTGTAGGAGCTGAATTATCTTTGCAGTTCCTCTTCAAATTGACAAATTGTGGTCGATTGTCCTGGGTTCAGCAGTAGCAGTCATTTTTTTCCTTCTTAGTAGCTGGTGCAGTGCTGTGGTTTTGACTTTCAGCC